>JAVQKG010050937.1:0-18402 GCA_036025885.1 Hypseleotris bucephala
AGTACAACTTTATTTGGCAAAACATCATGCTACTCTTTCACAGATTTTATTTTAAAATTTAAGCCTCATTGCCCAAGTAAATTTGGCATCAAAACAACAGATGGTAACATATCACAAAAAGCAATATGCAGCTTTGAAGCAATTTACAACTATTTCAGCTGCCTTTATTCTCAATTGTCAAGTGATCAAATCCCATTTCTGTGTGTGTTTGTCCATAACATAAAACTAAGCCTTCACTAAAAGTCGGTGATTACATTTCTCATTAGCAGAGCTGCCCTCGAAAACTTTCCAACAATTTAGTCTAGAGGCCATCTTGCTCCAACATCTTTGCATGAGAGAATTCTGAAATGGGCAAAAACACTGCCACACAGAACATTTCTCACCATATCTCGCTCTCGTTACAACCGCTCCTATCAATTCATTCATTTACAGATAATTAAAAAGTTGCCAAAATAACAGTGTTCAAATGTGCGGGCCAGCCATTAAACGTTTTCTGTGTCTCTGTCGACCACTGCAGCTGCCAGCCGAGGTGACACTCCAAAATGGCCAGCTGTTATCAGTGCGCTCCACACCAGTTGGTCTCAATGCTTTGGAGAATTTGTTTAAGATTTTTTCTCCCCCTTTAAACCCGCCATTTCTTTCCCCTTAACCCATGCCAAATTTGCAGACATGTGGGAATACAGTGTACGAAATGAGGCAAGCCTAAAAGTCCTGGTGCTTTGAAAATGCTCCCAAATCCCTAATTCTAATGAGCTGTCAATGTAAAGTTTAGTACACCATTGTTAGTTGGCAATATCTGACTGTTGACTATGAGAAAAACAGTTTGAGTTTTTCATATGAAGCAGAATTTAAACACTTTATGTATTCATTCAACTGCCACACCTGCTTGTGACCCCAGCCATGAACATTAGTCAATTTTGGACGGTGTTAGAATAGAGCAGCCCTTAATTATTTACCTCCATTTATTCTAGTGGTAAAAGCTTTATTGATGGAACTATAACACAATTATCTCACAATCACAATTACATTAGTATCAATAAACAGGATAATACTTGCATTCTTTTTGCAGAGAAACTGTTGTTTAATCATTGTTTCCAGTAGCATATTTGAAATATTGTTTTGACATCTCTTTCTCTGAGATGATGGGGGCTGAATTCACAACATGGTTTCTGAGATAACAAGGAAGAGCACAAAGCTTCAGAAAAGTGTTAGGATACAAGTTCAGCCAAACACTGTCACTGTCTTTCTTCATCTTGTGAGCGCTGACAGGGTCCAGTTGTTCTTTATTGAATGTCACTTAAAAGAATAAATTCATCTGACATGTTTTTCAGATACAAACCAACTTAGCCGCAGCAAGATGTGAAGATACAACTGAGCGGGAAGCTGCTAAACCATGGACTTGTTTATTGTGTGTGCTCAGCAAATTCTAATCAAAACCATATCAAAGGATTTGCTCCTCCCGGGAATACAATCCAAAAATGCAAATGCAAAATCAGCTCATATAGCGTAATGCGGCGGTAATGTAACAGTACAGATGCAAATGGATAATAATGAGCAAACTCCAATTCGAATACCCCCACACATATGTCACGATGCATACCGCTAACTGAATTAATTGTCTTTGTAACATGGCTTGCAGTCAAATGAGACACAGCATTTTAGTTATTCTAATCAGAGCACAGTGTAGGCAAAAGTGTCAGGGGTAGGGTAAGCATGTAGTTTAAATGCATGAAACCCCGGGATATAGAGAGGAGTTTTCTTCATTGCTTTCTATCTGCATGTTAATGTTATTGCTACTGTTAATGCTTATTTTTGGGGATGTTTGCGTGTTTGAGTTGAATCACATTATGGTACTCAATGTTTGGGTCTTATGGATTCCCAAATTGCCTTGCCCACAGTTGTCCTAAACCAAGCTATGTTATACAATAGTGGTTATCTGATTGCAACTAGAAGTACTTGTAAATGAGAGCGCTACGAGTTCCTTTTTTGAATACTTCTTCAAAAGCCCTTATCTTGAAATGGTAGAGAGGATGTCATGACTAGATTGCAAACCAGTTATATTTTTATTAATTTAGTTGTAAAGTCCTGTCCAGATATCAAAAACCCAATAAAGCTTTTTGTAGATTTCTCATTGAACCATTCTCACTGCAATGGTACAGAATTTGAAAGAAATCTGATGCATATGGTGTTCCTGATTCACACTAACAGCTGTTTTTATTGCAGCCATTCACTGACTTGTTCTGACAACTTCTTTAAAATCTGACTTTTTATTTGTCCTTACAAGTACACCAACCAACCAATTCTAGTCTTCTCATTATTATTATTATTAGTTTTTACTCAACCCTTACTTCCTCATCCATATCTAACCCCCAGTCCTAGTGTTTTAGTCTATGGTCTTATCACAATGGTGGACGTGTCGGAGCCAGAGGGCCGTGCCGATATGTGAGAGTGCGTTTGTCTGATAGAACCACTCAGGTGTTCTCCCGCAGGCCTTTAGATATCATCAGTCATTATCCACATCATTCATCAAACAGCCCAGGTGCACGTGATGTTCCCTCCCTCACACCAAGCCAGCTCTTTTGGCTGCTCTTTTCTCTATCGCCTCCCTCTGGGACCTCTCCAAACACAAGTCCCAGGAGGCTGGCAGAGATGCAAATGTGTACCATCCCTGCATTTAGACTAAAGAAATGAAGAGAACAGTGAGAGATACTGCACTGCATCGCTTGAGCTCCAAAAAATGTGGGTAAACAACAATATACATGTAACTTGAAGAACCAGAAAGGGTAGACCTCCTCCAAAGCATCGGTCCTACCTAAAAATGATGGAACTTAAGATTTGAACTATAAGGGACTTCTGGTAAGTGCTCCAATCAAAGGTTTCCTGTATTACTCAGTTACCAAAAATATTTGTGCCCAAAAAGTAGTGAAAACCAAGGTGTCACTAACTTATCATTATTGCAAAAAGCGTAAATTGTTTGGATAATATACGTTTGATCAGGTTTCAAGTAGGTGTACTCTTTGCCTCCGTCCCAAACCTGTATAATCTATGATAGTTGTGTCAGAAATATAACACCATCTATTTTCAAAACCTTTGTCAAGTCAATATGCAATTCACTCCACACTTTGAAGCAGATGCGGTGGTGAACCCTGAAGGGAAGCCAAAATAAAAAGATTCAGCCACTCCTTCACCCTATTCTTCAAAGCAACATTGATTTTTGCTGATGTGTGCGGATAACTTGGGCGGACCAGAGCCTCCCTTTTTCTTTCTTAACAAACAGCAAACTGGCCCTACACATTTATCTGAGTGTTATGACTCCTAATTGACAACTCATTAATTTTGCACAGTTTACAGTGTGGAAACAAACCCTCAATGTCTCCCTGTTTACTGTTTCATTGCCCAATTACCAATGTGTTGACAGAAGGACATAAAACAAAGAGAGTCCACCATTTCCTGCAATTCACCAATTACTATGATGGGATTTTTTTCTTGCTCTTGGTCCAGTTGGCATCCAATGGACCGTTTTGCCTTTTCTGTTCATAAACGTTTTTTAACTTTTTTAACTTTTTTAACTTTTTTAGCACACAATTTGATTTGAGCATTTTTGAGTTAGTATTTCCACTTGTGCTTCAAGTCGACTTCTTTGTTTCCTACACCTTGTCTTGGCATCACCGCATGAATTGCACCCGTTGGCTGATGATTTGGTTTGATTTGTGCTCGCCAGTAATGCGCCAAATTCGTACCTCCACTGCGTGCCACCTCCAGACCCAATCTCTCTTCCCTTCCACCAGCATGAGATGTGTTTGTGGGGTTGGCACTCAAAACTTGCATGTAAACAGCAGACTCTATTGAGCCAAAGGGGGGCTATTTGTTCAAGAAATAATCATGGTGGTTTTTAAAGTGTGCATTGGAAAATGAATGTGAATATCCTATATTTCGTGTCAGCACCACAATGCACATCTACAATCTGTTATGATGTTATGCAGCTGTTGTCAGTAACTTTACGCTTTTATTTTAAAGTGGATTTATAAAGGGGCACTTCAATCTAGAGCTATTTAAAAAGTTTAATATGACATCTGCGTTCCTTCATTGTGATTGAGTGCTTTCTTTCTCAAGTTTATTTTTGTACACGGAGCCAATCACATATGCTGCTAGCATTAAATGAATATGTGTTCCGAAATGCCCAGATGGTGACCAATGCAATTGTTCCTCCAAAAACAAATTAAGGACAAGAGCAAATGTACAGATGGAGGGTGGAAATTAATTTCTCGCAAATTACATTTCATATGTAGATTGCCGTTACGTTAAGAGTGTGGGTAATACCGAGTAAGAGAAGGGAGCGGAAATGAGAGCAAGATGCACAGGAAATGAAATGTAGAAAAGGACAAGGAACTGTTGTTGTTTGACTGTTTTATTCAACCACGGCTTGGGATAGTTTAGATTACTGTTTCATGCTTTAAGGATCCAACCAGGAGAGACTCCTGAATTTGACTGGGATGGTTCGTCTAGTGGTGATTTTTTTACACTGTCGAGGAGGTTATGATGTTGCCGCATGTTGGTGATAAGGAATAGTGATACAGTTGTGCTCCTGAGTTGGTGAAGGGGCCCAAAAGATTGTTTTTTGCAGCTGAGGATGCTATGATTTGAAGAGAATGTGATGTTTTTTGTATGGTGATGGAACAAAAGAAAGTGAGATAAATTTTTGTTGTAATGATAATGCTTGGTCTTAAATCTGGTGAGAGACAGAGCACTTTAGGATTTAGGCTGCTATTTGATGATTGGCCTAGAGTTTGAGGAAGTAGAAGGTGATTGGCTTAGAGTTGAGTAGTCCTTGGCAAATTTATGCTTAAGCTTCATTTCTCCAGCTCCCAGTGTTCGTCTCCTAAACTTTTAAATCAATTCTGTGTGGAAAGGCTGAAATGTGTCGCAAGCTAATGGTGCCAGGTAGAGATGTGGAAGACAGTAGTGCAGTGTGTGCGTATGTGTGAATGCCTATGTACTGTAAGTGTGTCTATGTTTTCTGTGTGTGTAGTATCGGCAGAGATGCTGACAGAGCTACTGTAGCACCGGGAGCACTTTCACATTCTGTCAGCGAGCCTGGCTTGTCCTTTCTTACCTTGCTCCCACACGCAAACTCAAAGTCAAGAGGATTTACCACTTCACGTGTGTGTATATATATATATTTGCATATACCCCCGCACAGTAGCCATTAATTACAATTTCCTGTCTTGACTTTTTGCTGCGGAAAGTGTACCTTAAACTCTTGCAACAACATGTCTCTGAATATACCAGGAGAGAGCATATTTTCTTCATTCCGTCTATCATTTGTTCCTAATAAGATCTTAGTTTCAATTTTATAAAAACATGGAAGTGCTAGAGTGCTGCTTCTGTGTAATAGAAGCCACATAGGCTGTATACAAAAAAAAAACGTTTTTTGAGGTATAGTTTTTCTACTGTATTGACCCCTTGTTTTTGGAGTTTGGATCTAGTGGGCCCCTCCAGTCACCACCAAACACAAATTACACAATCACACTCAGATTGTGTTAAGTTACAGTATCTTGCCCAAGGATGCAACATTGATATGCACAGTTTCAAACAGAAGTCAACCCTGCAAACCCTCCACTCATTGGACAATCGCTTTACATTTGATTCATGTCGCTCTGATGCAATCCTCTCCATCTAACAGGTTCTATGGCTTTCTGCTGAATGTGTACCATAGCAACAACATACATGGGGAACGCATGTTTTCTTCTTCATCCGGTCTTATTAAGGTTTTAGCTGTACTTTTCCAAGAGCACATGCTGTAGAAGAGCTTGAGTGCTGTGTAATTATCAAGCACTCTAATGGTGTCCCCTCTCATGTACGGCCTCAAAAGGCTATTTTCTGTTCGTGGTCATGGGAAGAAAAAAAAAACAAGACGAAGCCAAGCCACTTGAGTTGAGAGCAAAAGTACACTCCCAAATGGAGATAAAAACCACAGGAAATCAGCGGGGATTAGAAAAAGCCATTTTCCCTCTGAGCTTCTGAAATGTTATCAACAAAGTACTGACCAGAGTCCATTTAGGTTAAATTTATAAAACCCAGCTGTAATTAAAATGGAGCGGAATTTGATGAATTTCAGAGAAACAGCATATGCCAATGAAAAGCCCTATATTTGTAGGTGATTTGTGATTTTTAAATGATACCCTTGGCTGATGAAGGATTATACCAAGTGTTGATCCAGATCTATGCCTAATTACTCTCAGCTGATTTCACATACTTATTATTTATTGGATGCAATGGAAGCTATTCAACATTGCATCGTCATTAGACCAAGCATTCTTGGTGCATTTTGTGAGCATTAAGCTTTATTTTGATTCCATAACCTCTTGTGTGGAACAAGTAATTTTGTAATACTTTTTTTTTTAGCTGACTAAAAATCTGTGTCCTTCTGTATTTTCTATTCTTCATAGTCATTGTCATAGTCAAGACCTTGGAATTAGTACATTTGCATTTTTTACAGTTTCTTTGTATTGGTCATACCTTTCAAACTCTTGATGCATTATTTCATTTCATTATTGTTAAGTAGCCACCTAGAGCTATAACTAGGGTTTGACACGTTTGTTTTGAACATAGCTTTTATTCAAATGTGTCTATGTGTTGATCTCCGCCCACCTTTGCTTCTTGACTTCATCACCATCGCCCCCTCTGCCCCCCAGCTGTCACCTGTACGTTTCCTATTCTCTAACTATTGAGCTCAACCTTCAGCATATGTTGTGTGAAATGACATCTTCTGGGCTTCAACTGCTTTGGCCGTAATGGAAACCAACCTGGTCAGTCCAGCTTTGGGCTTTGTTTGACTGATAAGGTCTTGACCTCCACCGATCTGTTCTAAGTCTCATGCAGTTTTTGTTTATGCTTTGAGTTTGTGGTTTTCAGAAACTTTTTTTATATTTATATATATATATTTATTATTATTCGCCGCAGCAATGTTTTACAGTATGTGTGAATGTATGAGTGTGTGACCCAGTCCTGCCTATACCAATTGATGTTTTTCTGAGTTGTTCTCCTCCAGCCAAGATCCTGTCTGCGAGCACTTCAAAGGTAGACGAGATAGAGACAGCTAGCTGCCTGTGGGTCCTCATGCTCAAAGACCCTGACCTGATTGTGTGAAGTACAGTATACTAGGGATGTGTTTGTGTGTGTGTGTGTGTGTGCTAAAGATGCATCATGTGACCAGCACAAAACAGACATGCTCAATCTTTCAAAGTGTGCAGGGTCAGGTGTGAAGCCCCACAAAGGGGAAAATGACAAAGACAAGAGGAAGACAAGAGCAAAGTGGCCTCATGAGACACGCCTGACAGACTGATCTGCTGTAGCACACAACTGAGCCAGGACACACATGGAGAAAAGCTATTGGAAATGCTAACGTACAACTATGTACTGCCACCCTTTTTTAAAGGGGACGTAAAACTTTTTCCCACAAAACCTTTAGATTACAATTTTACATTTTTAAAAAGCTGTTTTACTGTAAACATCCTCTTTTTGGGAACTGTTGTTTTTTCTGTCTTTTCTATTGCCAATTAAAACAATAATATCAAAGGTTTCTTCACCTATCTACCTGAAAAGTGTTGTCAGTTCTTGATAAAGTCAGGACTTCAGACATTAAACGTGTAAAGTACAAATCTTGGTGTGTTTTTGATAACTTTTTTATTCAAACTCTATATTTCTTTATAGTCAAGAAAATAAATGTAGATGTTTTTACCATGACAATAATAAGACACTATTCTACAATGGAAATGTAGATCAATTAAAAGGATTGTAAAAATAAATTATAATATGGCCCCTTTAAACTCCTGTCATGGTAATTTGAAAGTGTAGTGACAGTTTGAAAGACACTGACATGAAAACATCCTCTCCTTAGTAATTATTTGACGTTTGGACATTACTGGTGTTTATCTAAAAGCCACTTGTCAAAGCACTCAAATGGTATACAGCATAACTGTTTGGGCAAAATTAAAACAAATACACGCATCTCGGTGTTGTTTGCTATTGAGCACAAATGACAGGTATAGCAACGCGCCGACAGAGAGGTTTGGTCTGACAGTTTATAGTTTTATTTATATCATGTGCAGCGTGAGTCATGATGGGGTGTTGACATAAAGTGGAAGATTCAATAATGTAAAACTCAAGCAGGCATTTGGTTCCAGTGAAACTTGTTAAAATGTGTTAAAGTCATACTTTATGTTTCTTAGCTTTTCTCCACAAGCAACACAAAACTAAATCGAAACAAAAGTCAAAATAAATACATTACCAAATAAAACTACCACTAATAACTACTGAATGCTGAACTGCACACATTTGGTTTAAATTGTGCATAATGTGAATGTTTGTTTATGACTGGATGTCAAGCAAAATGTACAACCTGTCCTACTATTCTTATTATTAAATAAGTGGTTATAGAGTGGGTATGTTTTTCCTAGTATTGTTATTGTGGAAGAGTGTTAGTTAGTTAACCTGAAGTTAGAGATATAAGTTGAAGCACATCCATTCACATTTATTCACTATGGGCAATTTACATTCACCTGTTTACTTTAAGGTAAGGTAGTCTTTATTGTCCACACTGGGAATTTTTTTCTTTGCATTTAACCCTTCCTGACAATGCTACCTTGGCAATTTGGGGACTTATGTTATCCTGATGTTGAGCCAGGGCTTTGGTTTGGAATGCCTGGGGATTAGCTTCTAAAACTCATCGAAGCACAAAGAGAATATGCAAACTCAATACAAAAAGGCATCAACCTTCTTTGCCACAATACTATACATGTAGAGGTAACATGCTCATGGTAACATTATAATAACAAAACAACTCGAGAAAAGAGATGGCTGGACTTTACATTACACACAAGCCAGCCACAAGTCTATATATTCCTTATTGTATGAAGACAAACATCAAATCAAAACAGCTTTGTGTGTTGTACTTGCCCTTTCCGTCCCTCTCTTGTGAAATAATTAACATTGCACTGAAGTTTCCAGTAGATGAGGACCTTGTAATGAGGCTAGTGAAGTAATGATATCCCATTATGACATGCAGATCCCAGCTGAATGCACTGCCAGGGCTGCACTTTGTAGCAGAGCTAGCTTACTGCCCCTGAATACATCCAGTCCTTCACCCTCATACGGCTCAATTTAAGAATGCCAATATGACCAAGGGCATGGGTAAACACCACTGGTAAATGATGCAGTAATCATCACAGTCAAAGTAATGGTCACTGGCGTCCTATTGAAATTGATTTTTGATGCAGAGGGAAGACGGTCACAATATTGGCAAGACGGGATTAGGAAAATATTAATGGCCATGTTGTGAGAGGTTGTAAGTGTAACCCAGCTGCCAAATCCTCTGTATTCTGTCTATGTTTCGCGATAATTCAATGGTGCGGGGATTTGTCATGTGATCTCCTGTGGCATGTTTGTTTATAGTATGTTATGTGCAGCGGCAAATAAATCAGAGAATTGTGGCCATGACTTTAAATGACTTCAAAAGGTTGGGACAAGCAAGGCGAAGCAGATGTGCCCTTCCTCAGGATTCAAGGTGGGAACAAAAAGAAAACAACTTAGGAACCTTGGTTAGAATTGACACAAAATATGTTATAGCAATTTTGGACCTGAATGAATGAGAAGAGTTATTTAGAGTAAGTTAAGTGAGTTCACTACAGTTTTCTCTTTTGGTTATTCTCAAAGATAATTCATTAAATAATCCTGTAACATTGCAAACAAGAGGCCAGTAATTGAGCAAATTATTTTTTTGTGTAAACCTTTAAGTGCTGGAACTTTTACCCTTGAACTAAGAGATACGTAGTTCGATTTTATGGCCAGGTCTGGTCTACCTGATTCTCAGTGCTTGCAGAATTTTGCGAATTAAAATCTATATCTTTCGGATTATATAATGTAACTTAGTACATATAAGTAAAGTACATCATCATGGCTATATAGTATTCTTACCGTGCTGTAAGATTTCACAAGACTGATCCTAGGCAACATTTTTAGCTCTCTGTATTTTGTCACACTGGCGAGCTTGTTCTATTCCAACTTCCCCGACAGAGAATACAGTAGGAAGCCTGAATAGACTGCATACATGGCCCTAGTTAATTCCCTCTATATACTGTACAATATTTCCTGATTGTTGCATATGCAAACGAATCACGCCATTTTCATCTCTGGGAGTTTTGACTAAGCCCCCAGCTCCCTTCGCTGCTTATCCTTACATAGCACAGTTTTCCAGGCTTTCACCGCGCATGCTGCTGCCGATAGTGTGTTCTGTTGGGTTTTATGTTGCTGGGTTCTTATCGGGCCAGAGGATTCCACTGAGGAATAGGGGCATTGTTGGCGCTGACCTCCCCAAAAAGTCACACAAAAAGGAACTAAATTGAGTGGTGGCACAGAGAAAGCTCCAAGGAGACCCCCATTTGCAATTCAAAAGCAAATTAGCAAATCAAACACTTTGTCATTGGCAAAGGAAAGGCGTGTGAGGAAATGAGTGACATGGGCTTAATATTAAACAAAAAAGTTACTTTAATCAACACATTATGGGGGTTTAAAAGTAATGGCATTTATATACAGATTTAACGTCACCACTATCATCTGTGACCAGTTAGAATGAAACTATTAAAAAAGAAATAGACATATGCTTATCCCAGTGAGTTTGAAAGTATATTTAGAATTCTAAATAGAAATCTTTTGGAAAGAGGTGCATGTTTTTTCTCCCAGAACTTAAAAATTTTATCAAACTTCTTTGTTAAACGTAAAATTCTAAAAACTTATTTTTTGACCCATTCATCTAAAAGCAGTTGATTGAAAAGTGAACATTTGCACAATGTCATAAAACATCTACTTGAAAGCATAGAGGTAGTTATCCTTCCATTTGATGCATTTTTGTGACCCTGAAAGCCTACATTTACCAGCTCTTTTTCTGTAAATGATCCTACCGTCATATTGGAAAGGTAGCCTTTTCATGTTCTTTCAAAGACACTGCTTGTGATAAATGCCGGGTTGCATCCTCAAAGGGTTTTAAAAGTCAGAGAGGAAAGGTCTGGATCTTTTATCTCCTGTCGACTAAGTGTACAAAGAATGAAAAAGGTGTGGCAGAGGAGGCCACCGTATTGACAACGATGCGATAGATAGGTCTGCCTTACCACGCACCATGGAGCCAGGTACAAATTGTCAAGTATCCTTTGACTGACTCACAGTATGCCTCATTGAGTGATAGAGATTTGAGGGCTAGGCTATATACAATCTTCAATAAAATTCTGTACTACACTTTTTAATATTTATATATATTATATAGAATCAAATCTTCTGCAGTCTGCATGTTCTTTCTATCTTGCTGCTTCTCTGCAAGGACACCCACATTCTGAAGGTCCCTTGTCACCTCTACAAAAAGAATTTGGGAGTGAGTGGTTGTTTGTCTGTATTCCCAACAACTGACTTTCCATTGTCGAAGGTGTAACCATCTAAAGCCCATAGTTTTGGGGATAGGCTCCAGATGAGACTAGTAATTGTCCAGCTCTGAAAGAAAAGCTTGTTACAAGAAAGTCAAGTTAAAAGGAAAGTCACTAATCTTTGTGTAATTGCAGCCGTTGTGCACTCAGCGTGAGCATGTATACACCAGAATGTATCATCTTAGCGTCGGCATGGCAACAACAATCGAGCCCAGGTAGCAGGTGTGAGCATTATTTTATTCAGGAAGTGTGTGTAGCGTGGCGCTGGCATCTATAATGGAGCCAATCCTTCAGGGCTGTGCGCGTGGCTCTCTAAGCAGCTTGAGCCCTGAACGCCGAGGTGCGTTTGCTAACACAGGGGTTTCATTAACCCCCATGTTAGCGATGTTATAATGTTGGCAGCTGCCAGATGGTAGGATGGTTCACGTCATCACATAATATGGCAGGTGTTGTGCAGGAAAAATTGTGAGTGTGTAATGGTATTGTTAGGAGCAGGAAAGCATTGGCCAATAGATGGGAAGAGAAAAAAATGTTGGTTGGTGGTCTCTTTCAGTCTGGCTCGAGGCAGCTGTGGCTAGAAGTAGCTTAACACCACAAGTGTCTGACTGTAGAGTGAATAAGCAAGACTTTTGAAAACGCTTTATGTCTTAATTGATGAATTTATGTTACACTGGCTATAGACTAAAAAAAATAAAGGAAACAAATTGCCTTAAAAATGTTAAAGTTACACCAGGTAGTATTTTGTTCTCTTCATTTGGCATTTGAGACTATTTCTATATATACACATTCACTTTTGACATTTTTTTCTCACTAGGTTTAGATAAAAAAAACTTATAGTGATACTGGTTAACCTGATTGTTTCTTATGAAAGCAATCACTTACATCCACACTATTTACTACCTGTTGATTTATCTTATTCAGTTCATAAAAGTAATATGTCCAGACCTCATGTAGCTGCCACACACTGTACATGATCTATTATACCTTCCTCATCTCCCACAATGCCTGTATTTACTCAGTAGACAGTCCTTAGGACTTCCGCCGCTGCAGAGTAAATGTCTGATGTGTGCTCAATTGAATAAGGTTTTACTGTCAGTATTTGCAGGCCACCACGTATTTTATGCATGTGCCAATTATAGTGTATTTTGAATTATAGAACGAACTCCTTAAGGGGAATTGCATGCCTTATACAATTTATTGCCTGACCTGTCATTGGAGTGAAAAATAGACATGACATTTGCTCTTCCCAGGCTGGTTTGAATAACATATTTAATGGTGTTTGAATAGCCATTGATTGAGGTTGCGCGAGTTATGATTTTGAGCTGTCTTTTACTTCATAGGCATGGCAGAGAAGATCAAGTTTTGGGATTCAATCTTTAGGAGACAGACACACAATCCTTTTGAGCGGAGTCTGCATGTTCTCCCTGTGTTTTACCTAGAGTGCTCTTTGCTTCATTATGTCGAGACATGCATGGTTAGGAGAATTAGTGACTACATTGCAGCTAGCTGCTAACAAATATTCCCACTTGGAGTAAACTCTTGGCCCAATTTCTTTTTCATATGTTTTTGGAATTGTTCTTATTTAACCCCAATTGTCAAAGCATTTGTTTTCTTGGCCTCTTCTACAATTAAAATGATGGCCAAAGGCTGGGTACTTTTTAAATCCTCATTTGAAACATTGCATAATTACAGCTGCTGTCCATTATGCCGTCTTTCTGTGGATTGCTTTCTTGGTAAATTTGTGTTTTGCGATAATTACTGCAATTAGGAATCATTTTGGTTTAATCTGTTGCCATGACAGAATGTCACATAAAAGGCCCATCTGCAGATACACTGTTATCACACAAATTATTGATAGATGCTTTGATAAATACAGGGAAAATCTATGCCTGTTTAGAGCCATACATTTGACTGACTTCGTACACTATCACAGGTACTGTAGCTATAGTAATGATTTATATTTACTCAGTTTTAATTATACTGAAGTTACTTTTTAAATATAATGTACTAGAGTAGTTCCAATCCACTTGCAATGCACCTCTAAAAGTGTGTTCTGTGTAAGTAAAAAAAAAATTGAAAATCAAATCAGAGTTTGCGGGATACTGCTTTGACCAATAGTAGTAGTAGTAGTGTCCCACCCTTGGCCTCTACAGACTACAGACAACTTACTGTAGATCATAGGACAAGGTCAGGTAGTACCTTTTATGTTATGTTATTTAGCTTTTACATATTTTATTTTATCTTATTTTATTTGGAAGTATTTACTTGAGGACTTGCTTCTATTACCCCGTTTGCTGTAGCTTTGATACCGTTTGTGTGATGTATGCTTAGTATTGTAGGTGGAGCAAGGATCCTCTGTACTTGTCACTTTAGGTAAATGGGTCTTCTTATTAATAGCGGGGCTGCTCTCAGGACATATAGGTGTCCCAGTGTGGACAGGATGGGACCTGCCGGGTGACACTTGTGATTAGTGTTTGTGGTATAGGGTTGTGTCAGGAACTGCTGTTAAGTAAGGCCACGCTCCCTTCAATGACATCACTGTAGTCTTCTCTGCTGACCTAAGGGACTGAATAAAGTAGACCAGACATGCTGGAATACACTGTGCAAAAATGAAATAACAACCTAATGGCTATGGGCTTTTGTCATATTCTGTATTGCATATGGAAAAACTGGCATGAAAATGTGAAGGGCAATTTGTCTGGATCCATTTCTTAGATTTGCTGATTGTCTGCTAGTTATGATATCAGACAGTGAGCATTGGATATGTGACATTGTCATTTTGTGAGTCTAAAGTGACACTTGTGGCCACCATGTTGCTCCGTTTTGTCAGAAAAGAAAAGAGGCGACCACACAATGCATAAATTGGATGTGCATTTAAATACTTTTGTATTTATTACCTTCATAGTTTTGTTTGTTTGTTACTTATTTGTTAGTAAAAGACTGTGGAAAGCAATTCTCAAATTTACAACAAACAAAATAGCAATGACACATATTAAAACAATTATATGTGGATCCAGATCATCTGGGTCCAGGATTTTGAGATAAAAATGAATTTGTATAGCTACAACTAGTATTATATTGACCTAGTTTGAGTCCAGGTGCATGCACTTTTATCTTTTAAATTGCAATATGGTGCAGATTGTTTGCCGGTGTCTAGTCTGTTAAATGTATTTTATTAGCCTTTCCACACTTCCATATGGGAACTGCATTGATCTAAATGCATCCTGTGATTTAAATGTGAATATTTAAGAACTTGAGCCAAATCCGTTACATTGTGCTGAGAAAAAAGTCGAGTGTTCCTTTGTTTAGTTCAAAAGCTTCCTCTCTGTGTGGTAGGGATTTCTGGATGTGATCTTAATCTTTCTTTATTTTTGAAGTGCTTCACCTATAGGACCTTGTGCATAAGCTTAATCTGAAGAAAATAGCGAAATGTTGAGTTCTGGCTGTGACTGATAAAGCATGCTTTTTCTTGTTGCATTTCTTCAGTTTTTTAGGACAAACGGCCTCACTTTTAAGCTGCTAAAGAGTGCAAACCTTTAATCATAAAGCAAGGTGACCGCACATGCTGGTTATCGGGCTTTTTCAGCAAACAGCTACAGCCCATGTGAATATACAAGCCCAGCCATAATCATCATTCTGGATTCTCCACAGTGCAGCAAAGTAGCATGCGAACCCCTTCCACTGTATTCCTAAATAGCTTTCGTCTGAAACTTGGACTCTGTTCCATGCATACAGTTTGGCACAAAGCTCCCTCTTCTTTTTCCTTAGACATTGGGCAACATGCCACTGTATAATAATACATTTCTTCCAGCGCATTGAAATTCTGTAGTTATCAGTTCAATTTCCCATTCCTCTTACTCCCTGCGTTTCAAAAGATTGTCCCCAACTTTCAGTAAAGGAAGGAAATTGCTTTTAAGGAGTGCTTTGGGGCTGAACATAAACATAGTGATGACTCTTATTTGGGACCTGCATGAGTGCTTTTTTGCTGGTTCAACATTTCTCTTTCGGAAAAGTCCACGCTGTACGTCTTATCGATATGTCATCAATTTAAAGTACATATAAGCTTGTAAAATGCTGATATTTAAGCTCTTTACAGTTTCAATGAATCTTGTCGTTTTGAACCTAATAAGGATTACCGGCTCAGGGGCTAAGTTTAGCGGTGGATATAAAGAGGTTGCTGACCGAATGTGTCCAGGCCAGATACAGGTCCTGCAGCTGTTCAGAAGTGAGTCGGGATATGGCACAAAACAGGGCTTAACAAGACCACATCATAACAGTGCAGTGTCCAGCAGCTTGCTACATACTGCACCACACCACTCTGCTCTGACAAGTGGGCCAGAGTACAGCTATGTCACAGCAGACAAGTTTTTATTAGTCAAGCTTTCACTACAGCAGAACAGCACTGGCTTCAAATCTGAAAATACATGGCCATCACTATAGAGTTAAACGTAATATTTGAAATAATAATATTAAAAAATAAATGCCTTTTTATAGACAGTTTTTATAGACATTTTAGGTACTACTGATATGTTATTTATTCACAGAAACTGGTGAGCTTCTCTGAGGCTGAGTGACACAACAGTCATACAATCCCAATCACACTAACGCATTTATACAATTATACAAGTCTTGCTCAAAACAGCCATATAAATGTTGGTGAATGAAAAATATTTTCTCTGTCTTTTCTTCTCCACGTGTTCAGAGATGGCTCCCACCTGTCGGGAAGTCCAAGCAGCTGGGACATTCTTAAGATGAGGCCTATGTCCTGATCCACAGCCCCCATCATGGTCCATCCCACGGGAGGGTGACGCTTAAGGCTGAACTCTTCCATACCTTGATCTGCCTTCTAGTTCTACCGTATTCTCCCAGCAGACCAGAACACCCACTTCCATATGGCATCTCCTGCTCACCATGGTTCCCTGGGGGGGGGGGCTGAGCGCGCAGAGATGCCTATTTCCAGACAGGAAACTCATGTTTATGTGCATGTGTGTGGCAAAGATGCATTTGGTTTCTCGGATATGGCAATCAGAAAACCCCAATTTAGCAGCTAAGACAAATACAGTGTGTCTATTTTGTGTTGCAAGTGGTGTGTAAAGTGATTGTCTAATATCATATGGCATCGGTCTATTTTAGGGCCTGATTTATATGGACAATTCTATAACAAAACTTTATATTTGGTAACGTAAGACAAGAACAAGCAGACAGACAAAACCTGGCTATTAATATGCTGTGTTGTAAGCAGTGCTAAACCAGACCAGATACCTGGGCGACTTGTGTCCCTGTAGTGAAATCAGAATTAGGCTCCTTGAAAAAAGAGAAGCACTGCTCTAAAGAACGCATGCATTTTCAGCCTGTTTTTGAAATACCAAGCCAAATCCCTCACAACGCTAAACAGGATTCCACACACACAGAGGGCAGCAGATTAAATCGTTGTTGCTGTGTTGCACTGACCTTCACATCTATAAACATGCACATGCACAAGATCTGAATTGGATTTATTTATTTAAGGTAAAGGGCTGAGGTGTACTGTTACGCAGCTCCATTGATGTGCAAGGACGATATGGGCCTACTGATGCTTTCATGCCGATCAATTCAGACTGTAATTACAAGACAAGGGACCTCTTCTTCTGTGTGCTAATCTCACTTTGTCTGTTTCCCAGGCTTTTCAGAATGGCTAGGTTCTCAGTGAT
Organism: Hypseleotris bucephala; assembly: GCA_036025885.1. NCBI lineage: Eukaryota > Metazoa > Chordata > Actinopteri > Gobiiformes > Eleotridae > Hypseleotris > Hypseleotris bucephala. The sequence continues at coordinate 17,162 of JAVQKG010050937.1, forward strand.
ACCTGATTAGTTTTATGGGGTTTTAAAAGCAGAGGTTGAAGGTAACTTTTTATTACAATGAACATTCAAAATACTTTTAATATGACATACAGGTATGATCAGTCTTTCCAAGAGGATCATACCTGACCTAGATCATAGCCAGAACGTAAAGGGAATTCTTTTGTGCATGTTTTTGTGGATGGAGAATACCCACCCAGACATAGGAAAACATAGTAAACTATGTAAATAAAGGCCCTACCTGGTCTCGGAATTTAACATTGGTCCTTCTTGCTATAAGATTAAATAACAATTTTATCTCAGTCAGTTGTATGTCTACCATGATTGTGTATTTTCGCATTTAAACATTCTATTTTTGTGGCATATTTAATGCAGTTAAAACTTTTTGACATCTTACTCTTAAGATGTGCAAATTTTCCCAGCTATACACACGGGTACAGTGTTTCAGACCTCTTTCTAATATACGCACTCTCCTTCTGCATTTGCATTTGAGCTAATCCCTGAGGTGTAATCAATGCGGAAATACTCAGCATCAGCACTATGGCAGCATGCTGCAGCACCGCTAGCATAGCAATGAGCATCCCGCAAATCAAGCTTTTAGAATGGGAACCTTGTTAAATAAAAGCGAGAAGGGTCAATAGCCGCTATCGACGAGTCCATGATGCCTGTAGTTCAAAGTCATTTTCTCTTTTTTTCACATGTGCTTTTTCCTCCCTGCACTTTGGGGAGTTGGGCAAGTCCATTCTGATACAAACTTTTATCCTTGAATGCTAAGTTTTGTTCTTGGTTGGTAACTTTGTTATACGAGAGAACTTTGAAAAGAGATTTACTGAAAGGAAGTTCACCTGAAGAAGTGGTTGTGTTTTAATGTGTTTTTCATTTGGTTGATCCTGTCATCCTGTGAGTCACATTAATCTGGATTTAAAGTGACACAGCTAAGTTTTGGACAACACAATCATAATGGATGTGATTAGTGTAGTATTTTTGGAAAAATTTTCGGGAAAAATATATTCTGCGAATGTATTATTTATTCACCCCCCACTCGCATCTTAGTTGTGCTGAGCTATCGCTGTAGCCACAGTTGCCTTACAACAGTGTCAGGCAGTGTCTCTTTGTTAAAGGGGGGGACTTTTTTAAGCTTTATATCATGTTAACATGTCATTCCCTCATTAAAAACACCCCTGGAGTGTTGCTCTGAATAATTCACGCATGTTTTAGTAATCTTTAAATTTACCCGCGGCAGC
>JAVQKG010050967.1:0-18152 GCA_036025885.1 Hypseleotris bucephala
AAAAACATGTCCAGTACAAAGCCATTGTTTAGTCTAAATCCTAGTGATGTCCCTGCTTTTAACACAGCAAAGTGTGTGTAAGACGTAAACAATATGTAGCTTCTAATGCATCTAATATATACAAGGAAATTGTATATCAACCCTCCGCACCCATTCTGCTTGTTCAGCTGCAGTCATATGAGGCCTGGAGCAGCAATATTTACTGTATCCCTGTGCCACGCCAATAACTGTGATTAAAGAAATAACTAGAATTTGCTTTTAACAGGCAAGATTGCGAGACATGGTTTTAGCACCTTTTTGCTGTCTTTATTTGTGTGTTTTTGGCATAAGTTTAAATGTATTATTTGTAATTTGTTTCCCTAGTGTTTTAACTTGCATTTTGACAAAAGCCTGAAATGGCAAAACACAATGAAATGTTACCAAAGTTTTCTATTATTTTTTCTTATCAGCAAAAGTAATATATTTAAATATGGTTACATGTTATATTGGGGTTATTTCTTCACTCAAAAAAAACACACATAGCACTTTTAATTTGGATGCCATTCCTAATGCCACACTCTTCACTTATCCAGGCTTGGGAGTGTCACAATGTTTGTTACAGGCACAATGCTTGGAACTCCCTATGGCTGGAATATAACAATTCAATCAAAAAAATACACATAGAACTTTTAAGCTGGATGCCATTCCTAATGCAACCCTCTTCATTTACCCAGGCTTGGGAGTGTCACAATGCTTGGTACGCCCTATGGCAGGAATACAACATAATGCCCTATATTCTACAACTTAACTACAGACTTATTTCTTGTACCTCTTTTGTCCTGGCAACCCTCTCCAGCCTCTACCTGTGCGCCTTATTTTCTTATGTGTTTTTTTAAGGCGTTCCACTCTGTCAAACCCTGCCTTCCCTTATAGCCCTGTGTGTTGTTTGTTCTTTGGTTTTTTCCTCTCTTTCTCTTCTTTGATGAGCTAGCCGCGGTCCAAGGCTAAAGCCGGCAGCCTCCCCGTTCATTGATTGGCCGGTCGATGTGTTGAGTGTTTTTGCTGGCTTCTTACACCGGGGCGTCCTGGCTCTGTAAATTGAGTAAAGCACAAATAAAAATGCTGCTTTTCTTTAGATCACAAGGCTCTAATGTCAACAGCCTGAAGAGAGACAGAGAGCGAGAAAGGATTTGGTGATCCTTTTGCACTCAGTCACCGCTGGAGATATCTATGGCCTTATGCAGCGTAGAGGTCACTGAGGTCCAGAAACTTAGAAATATATGCAATTTCAGTGTCCATTATCCAAGAGTATTTTCAGTACAATATTTTGAGATAAAAGGGTTCAAACAGAAAGCTCTAAGGCTACATATCTCTAATACTGGTTACACTGAAATGGTTTTCTAACAAAATATCAGGTCTGATTCTGGTTTTGGTCCTGGTTTAGACCTCATAAAATCCCAGTTAAGTCAGGATTTAGCACTGTTCCTAGTCCTGGTTTAGATCTGGTTTTAGTCTTACTCACATTATACTGCATTATACTTTTAAGCACCCTTAAGTTGCCACCATGAAATATTAGGCAAAATGATTCTGTCACACCTTCAGTTGATCTTCAAAAGTCTCTCTGGACCTCAGGTGTTACTTAAATTCTGAGTAAGGCCCTGGACACATCCACTTGACCACCTTTATCCACTTCCACAATATTTTTTATTCACATTGTGTTTATTTCAGGAAAGACTACCTCACTATCTCTTTCCAACAGGATTCTGGGAGTTGAAGTTCAACCTGCCTTGGCAATAATAAGGGGAGGTGGTGAGGGTCAAAAACTGTGCGGTTGTGGGTGAAATATGTTGTGTGATGTGTTGTTGTGGGGATTATTGATAAAACTGAAAATGAAATGGATTTAAACCCAGGTCAGGCCATTTTTCCCCCCACCGCCTCATATTCCACCTGAGCCATCCTTTCTCTGAGTTTCTCAACCATAAAGCAGACAGATAAAAGTTGCTTTGAAAAAGAAAGAAAAACAAGTCAGTACAGAGAAAGGTACTGAAGTGTATTGCATTAACTTGAAATATAAAAAGTGTCTGTTTTTACAAGAAAATACGGTAGTTCTGTTTGGGGACACAGGTTTTGTTTGTAGTTATTTTTGTTTTCATCACTTACTTTCTTGTGGTGTTTTGTGTGTTTTTTATAGTTTATACAGTTTTACATTTTTTTTATATTTCTGTAAAACCGCAAAATTATTTCCGTTAAATTTTGTTGTCACAGAATTACACAAAACATTTTTTTTCATCAAAGCAGAAAAAAGTAAAAAAAAAACCACAACATAAATTAGTACTTGTAAAAACAGCAGCTAATTTCCAGGTGAATGCCACACACTTCTGTAGCGAGGACGGCGTTTTATTTAATCTCAATTTTCTCTTTTTTCCTGCACCTTCTGTCTTTTTCTTTCATTTTTTTCTTTTCTCTACTATCTTCCTGTCTTTTTCTTCCCTCTTTTTTCCGATGCTTGAATAGAAGTGGACCAAAAAGGTAAAGACCACAATGAACATAACAACCACAGCTCGCCCCTTCCTTCCTCCTCCCTTGTCCCCTCCTCCCATGCTCCCTACTTCCTAACCCGGCACCTTGTGTAGTGCTCATGTTTGATGTTGAAACCCCTCCCCTTTATATATACTTTCTTCTATACCTTTCTATATGTCTTTCTTCTTTAACTTATAACCAAAACTCTTTCTAGATTTGGCTTCATGGTTCTGACGACACCAGCCTGACCTGCACGCATGCACACACAAAATACACAAAACACACACACACAACTAAAAAGGTCAGTCCAGTATTAATGAGAGATAAACGACAAATGACTTCATTCCCTTCTGGAGCAGATTTCTTACAAACAAAATAAATTTTCATTATTCCACAGACTTTCACTCACTCCATTGACATTCATGAAATACCCCTCTTTCATCCTATCTCCCTCTTTGGTTTTCTAGGACCAATTCAGTGTTTGTTGTTGTTCATAGCAGAAACATTGTGTGTAGCTAACATTGGTCAGATATTTACAGCATCCCATTTCCAGGTGCTTCAGCGTCTCACTCTCTTCTTACTACCACTGCTTTTCTGTCTTTCTTTTTTTTTTTTAACGTTCACAGTGTATTTTGTAGCATGTCCCACCAAAATGCAAAAAGCACACAAGGCAAGGATTTCATGAAGTATCTATTTGTCATGCCTTTAATAATACAATGGGCAACACTTGATTTACTGAGAATTGCAATATATGGTGTCCCTCTGGGCGCTCCCTTATAGTTTTCTATTCAACTGGGCTGGCACAAATTGACTAAAACCACATTAATTACTTTAGTAGCATAGGAATCCAATAAATACAGAGACATAATGCATATAGTAAACATAAAATACACAAACACAACATTTAGTTGTCACAAAATGTTAGGGTAACTTGACTTTTAGGTGAAAATACAGTTTCTAAAATGCAATATAATCTATAAATAACTATCATCTGGTTATCATACCCTACTTTCATGCTAGAATATCAATGTCATGAACGTTTTCATTTTCCACAAATTTTCCAAATGTCAAATATCCCTAACTTATTGTGAGTAGTCATAGTTTACACAGTGCAAACCAATTTTATACATAAACAGTATCTACAGACTACAAATGGATCACACTTTACCTTCCTTGGCAAACACAATAACATTCCCCTATTCTAAAACTGAACCTTTTTTGCAGGTGTAAAATAATCAGTAACCACAGTCAGTATAAAAGGGGCTATACTCTTTCTCTCCTGTGTCCCATCCTCCATCCCTCCTCTCCTCTCCCTCTCTTCTCTTGCCGTCTTCTGATTGGTTTATCTCTCAGATCACATCTGGCCATTACAAGCCGCTGCAGGGCCTTCTGAGCATCTCTTACACTTCCTCTGTCTTTTCTTCTAAATCTTCTTCTCCTCACAGACCTCACAGACACACTCGCTCCATGTGATATTATTTTTACACTGTGGACTTGTGCCCCCCTTCCTCTTCCTTTCCCTTGTTCTTAGAAGTTTGTGTCAAAATGGGGCTGCACAATATTTGAATGTGTTGTTGAGTGCTGTGATAATAAAATGATGGTTATATTTGGACATACTTTTGACATCGCAATATTAACTTAAAATAGGATTACATTTAAGCTGAAGACTCTTTATATACAAAATTTATGAAAACTTAAAGGATAAATCGCTAGTATATCACCAAACCAGGACTAAACTAAAACTAGAACCTAAAATTTTTCCTAAGCCAAAACACAATGACGATTTTGACAGTAAATTCTCAGATGGAACTTATTCTGGCGTATTCATTTTTTGGCATACGAAAATAATTTAACCATGTATTGTGCAGCCTTATATCCATATCTGTGTAGGGGGTGGGGGAGAGGATAAAGGAAAAAGAAAAGTGCACTGTATTCTGCTGAAGTGCTCATGTTTCCAATAATGGCCCCAGCTCCTAAAAGTGCCCCCCAATCAGTGTCTGGCCATACTAGCGTCCCAATCAGTGGCTTCTCAAAGAACACAAAAAGCCATGACCTACAAAAGCAAGGTCAGTGCAAGAGTAGTGGTCATTAAAGTTGACCGGCCCCCCTCTAAGGTCTCCATCACCTTCTCCTGAAAATGCTTCTGTTCATCTGGCCCGGGCCATATCTGTCTGGCCCCACCACTGACCCCATATGTTAGCCGAATTAGCTCTTATTAACTTAGTTTATATAGGTCCTTCCTGGTGCCATCCTGTCCACGGCCTTTCAATAAAATAGATCATTGTCTGACATTTTGCCTTCTGCCAGCAGTCTCTTCTCTCTCTCAACAAGCCTCGCCCCAATGCTACTCACTACCATTTCTATCCAAACCATTTTCTCTCCTGTGTAAAGACGCTATAAAATTCATTCTTTTAAAGTAGTGCGACTTCAATTGTACAAAGAATATTTTATGTCTTTAGAGTTAGTTAAATTTCCAGAGCACTTCTAACAAATCTTAAAATGTATTTTTAGAGAACAATAGTGGTACTATCCTAGTGTTGCAGCCAGTTTTTATCATTGTCTAAGTGTCATGATTTGCCACATACTTTTAAGTTTAAAACAATGAGGCTATTGACTGAGAACGAATTATAGTTTCCTTTATGAACAGAAACTCACTTTTTGGTGCTTAGATGTCATCTTTGATTGAGAAAAACAACACAATGTCCCTGAATAGAAGCATTCTTTCTTTTTCCCCAGATGACATAAAACATTTTTTCCGTTGCTTCATTCCAAGTTGTTTAATATACCCCTCATGCATAGACACTAAGTAGCATACAACCATCAGGCCATATGCCTTAGTTCATCTATTGTTTTAAAAAGTCACATTTCTATTGCAGGCTTCTATTTTCTACATAGATTCACTTATTCCCAAATATTGTCTCAAGCAGTGGTTCCATAATGGTGGTACAGGACCCAGAGGACTCATATTTTACTTCTCAGGGCAAAAAATCTATTTGTTCCCAAAGAAGAAATGTTACAGTTCTTTTTGGCAAACAGAAAAAAAATAACTAGTCCAGACAATGTATCTCCCCAATGGTTGTATCCTATAGGCCTATACTAACTCCTGCCTAAAACACCTACAATGCATCACACACATCAATCATTGTCTATTAACCATTTTCCCCTTTACAGCCTAATAAATTTCTTCCTAAAAATAGTCCCTATGTAGTGACCACGCGATTGACACATTGGGTGCTGTCATGGCGTCACAAGCGGAAGATAGATGCTTAAAACTCAAAACGTGTGCAAACTTGAAGTCAGTCAACGCCATCTTTTTTGTCTCTTCTTCTAACACCTTTTTTTTTAACGTCTGGCAAAATTCACTACCCATGTCATTACAGATTTTTTTTTTAGCCACTGCTGACAAACAAGTGCCCAGTAGATTTCTCTCACCTCCATCCCGTTTTATAAAGTTTAAAAGGACCAGGTAGATGCAACATTCTTAGATCACTGTACAAACGTTTGCCTTGTATATTCAAAGACGGCCATTGTTGGAGTGCATACGAGGACAGCTCAATCCGTCACACACAAGCGCACCCTCCCTCCGTACCCAAGTGTGATTTTGGGAAAGAGTAAAGAACCGGTGCAGTATGTGACAGGAAAACAGAAAAGAAGGGAATCTGCACTGTAAAATTCAATGTCTACCGTGCCAAAAAAAAGAGTTAAATAATATGTTTAGTGAGGTGATAAAAAAATATCCAAAAGGAAACAGCGTAGTCAATTTATTCATTATTTAAATATTAAGGTATTTTGAATTGACATTAATAACAAAATATCATGCCTATACCAACAATCTTAGACATATTCACAACAGGATTTTTTTGGGCACAATAAAATGAAATCCAAAAATTGTCTAAATACTATATTTTATTGGCACATCACACGCCCTTTATATTAGTTAGTTTAGGTGTAGTAAAAACTTGTGTTACTATTTAACCTTTTTTACAGTTTAAATTAACTGAGTGAGGTTACATTTTACAGTGTAGAAATAGGGAAGAGTGGAATCGTGGGGGGAGGGACTGTGCGCGGTCGCTATAGAGACGATGAGTAAGGCACCACCACCTCATTAGGAATGACCCACCACACACAAGCAGAGTCATGTGATCAAGCCCGCGCCGCAGACAGGAGGGGAGATAGGTAATAGTGTGGGGATTGACTGTACATGTAGAAGTCATTGCATTGTTAGAGCGAAAGAACAGAAAGGTGAGCGTGCGCAGGCAGATGGCCATGAATTTAAATCACTACGAACCTTTATTGAGAGGCTGCACCTATAAAAGGGGCCTATTTAAACGGGTAGTTAAACGGGTAGGGCCGGAAGGGGACATGTACACTGCCATGCAAAGTGACTACATGTAGTACTGTGCAGATGTTACAGGTAGCCTTACAAAGATCTTAATCTAAATTCAGTCATGAGACCTCACGTCGTGTGTCTTCTATATATAGATATATAAAGGACAGGTATATTCTCTTAACATCTTTCAGTCTCTTTATGCTACCTCAAACAGACCCAATAAAGGTTTATTGGAGCCAAAGCAGGGTATAGGATATAGTTACTAGAGCAGAAGCTAAGGCAGTGGCCTTATGTCAAAATGATGAGATCCTGGGTCCAAAAATAAATCTTTTTGCAAATGCTAATTATTTTGAAAGCATTGCTTATTTACTCTATTTCTAAACACATATCTTCACACTTGCCCAATACTGTATTTGTTCAAATATATGAAGCTTTCTTTTGTTTTTACATCTTCATAGTAACACATAGGTGATATCTTTATAAGTAGGCTTATAACAACTGGAAGCTGCGCCCAACACTGGCTGTTTTCTTTGTACTCTGATGTGAAACCTTCAAATAAGATTTTTGATGCTTTGTCACTGAGGCAATGAATATTCAAACTTAATTAACGTCTTAATGATAACAATGTGCTCCTCCTGCAAGAAAAACATTACACATTTTTCTTCTAACTTCTACAAATATAACATTCCCAATATTAGATTTGTTATGTGAAGTACCTGCCTAGAAGATTTTAAGATGTTAAGCAATTACAGTAATTTCAATTTTCCTTTTCCATAAGACATAGACATGAATATTTTGCCACAACAATGTATGTAACAAATGTAGCAAAAAACAAAGTATTTTTTCAGTTGTGTGGTGGCCCTTTTCACCCGCTGTTGCTGAGCTAAAGCTAGTGTACTGCTGTCAGTCTGTCAGTGAGGGGTCCTCTACTGTATCTGCTGCTAGTGCCTCCTCAGCCTTGTCCCAACCACATCCTTGTCACTCAGTCTCAGCCCCAGATAAGCCTTTACTTTCTGCAGACACTATCTCCAGCCAGCGTCAGCTTTTGGTCTCAGTGAAGGGTATTCTCTGGGGTGAATGTTTGGGTTGATAAAGGTGCCAGTTTGACACCTGCCTCTTCCTCTGTCTGGTCAGTGTGCGTCTGTCTGTGTGTATATGTCTGTGCGTGGCTGTTTGTACTGTATTGTGTTATTCTTTACTCCCAAGACTTGAAGCCTTTTGAAAGGAAGCAGAAACACAATGGGACTCCCTCCCTCCTGGTCTCCTATGTGGCACTACTGCAGCAGATTAACTCACTTCTAATTCTCATTTCACAGGAAATAACCTATTTACTCTCTCTTACCGCACTGCTCTGTCTCACTCTCTCTCCTCATTTGCACACAGCACAGACTCCTCTACATGCTTCATGCTTCTGCTATTTAAACACACACACAGACGCACACATGCACAGACACACATACGGACACAAGCACATACAATCCAGGATACCTTTAGACAATCATTAATTTATAGATAAACACAATGTACACATTACCTTCCAGCCTATGAAGTGTTCAGCAGGAACACAAGCTTCCATGCCATGCTCCATTCTGCCCCCTGCTGTATGCATGCTGCACCTGCCAGTGACAGGTGTGGGATTCAATTATAGCAGCATGCTCCCAGCAGTGCATCCTGTGAGCAGGCCATGTCTGTGACTGGACAGAGGGTTAGGGCCAGCAGCGCCCTCAGATCCATGTAGCGACAAACAAAAACAGACACTCTTTACATGGAGCTGCCAAGCTCTGGCAGGGGGTGTTTAGATCATCAAAGTCATATTAACCACCACCATGACGCTGTCACATCACACATTAAAACACAGTGGATTGCTCAAGACATCCTAAATTTAGCCCAAAGCTGTCAGCTCTCAATTTGAATTGCGTCACCAGTCGATCACAAACTGCTGCCGGACACTAATGGGAGATATTTACTGTCATTTTCCCCAAAGTTGTGGCACTCTCATCACTTTTTGTGCCTGTTATTGACAAGTAACAGCTGACCTCTGTCTGCATAAAGGATTATGGAGATAAATAGTCCATTATTACAGCATATTCTCCTGTCTGTGTGGCAGTAATTGGCATACTAGAGTATAATAGCTACAGCCCGGCTCTAATCGCTGATAAGGTAAGTTTCATTAGCCATCTGGCTAGTTTGTAGCATAAAGAAGTGTTGTGTCTGCCTCTTACTTGGCTCGGCTCACTGTGACGGCACAAGATTTTCATCTGCACCAAAACCGGAATTAATCTATTAATCCAACTATCTCATATAATCCCAGATGGCTCTTACTCTGGCTAACCTGCTCTTGCCAGACTAGGATATTGGCTAATCTTAAGACTTAGGCTTAATGCATAATTCCTAATAGCTCATTCATACTGCAGCCATAATAGCCTCTTGTACTATAGACTTTGCTCCTAGGGTTTATCCGCTCCGGCTCCCCTGCTGTTACAATCACCCTTCACAGTTAGACAGAAAAAGACTGAGGCAGCAAGGAAAAAAGGCTGGTAAACAGGAAGGCATCTAGGAGCATGGCAAGTGCAGGTCAGAGCTAATGAAGCCCCCTAGGCAGGATTTGCAGGGTGTGAAGCGTGGCCACCATTTCCGTTAGGCCTATAAGTGTGCAGATATGTGTGTGAATATATGTGTGTCCTTCTGGTCCTATATGTACCACTGTGGGGGCACTGATGAGCCCCTTTGACACCAGGCCCCACCCAGCACTGAGATCATTAGAATGAGGCATTGATGTGCAGTGCAGGGCAAGAAATGGGTGAGGCGAGGGATAGTAGGAACAGGGGATACAAGACCATGACAGCAGCAGCACCCACAGTGTTATTGTCATGATTGGCCCACAAAAGAGAACTCACTGCTACCAATTTAATCCAGCACTGGAAGGTTAGGTCCCATAATGAACACAATCAGATAGTGTTTTTGGGAGGACATCGTGGTAAGGCTCTGTGTATTGAATCACATTGCAGACAACTATGTTATATAGAGATGTGTTATATTTGTTACCTTACGCTTTTTCTTTGCCACAGATGCTGCCCTATATGAGCTCCTAATTTTAGATTACTGTTTAAAATGAGGACAAACATTGTGGCTTTAACAATTGTGCAAGCTTTGTTAGTGTAAAAAGAACAGCAAGATATTAGATCCAAAATTAGATAAGCATAAGCAAGAATATAAATAGGCTGATCCTGTTTTGAGAGGTGGATATACATTATACACACACTATTTTTATGTAAAGCAAATAAAAAAATGCTGTTAAGTTAATTGTTCACTATCAGTTTCAATGTTTGCACACATAAATACTCGAGTATAAGGTCATGCTTTTGTGTCGGTCAACAGTAGGCAGCATGTTTGTTTGTTCCTGTGTCCTTTATTTTACCTTGAGGCCCGGTTTATAGGTCACCTAGATGCGGAGCGGCTGCATTGCTTACTCCATGCTGTTTATTTCTCTATTTACAGTAGCATTGTACTTTAGAGGCACGGGGCAGTGTCCTACTTTTATTGGTTGTTCACATCACACTTTATATTCTGTTTTACCTCAGATAATCCCTTATATTTTCAGTTAGATGTAGGGTTTATTTGTTTTACCTTTAGAATAATATGTCTAGCTGATGGTTATTGTGTTTTTCCAAGCAATGGTTGTTAGTCTCTCCTCAAGGTCTTCAAGTAATAGGCCAAGGAAGAAATTATGAGAAACATAGTCACAAAGGGTAATTATCCAGAGTAATTGTCCCAGTTCCAAGCCTGGATAAATAGAAAGGAAAGATATCTGGTGTTAAGCCTGAACAAAAATCAAAACTTCAGTTACTGTATGCTTGTAGTTCAATGTAGTCATGACAACAGTGGGAAAAGTCAGATGGAGAAATTCTTTACCGGTGTATAGACTGTAGGTAGAGACATTTCAGAATCGAGTCCTAGTCTTGGCACTATATTCATTTACCATTGTGAGATAGAGCTCATGCCTGGAGAGAGGTCTTTTCTCTCTGCTTCTAGTTTTGCATACTTTATTTTCCACATTGAGAATAGCAACACAAACACCTCGGGCGCCCCTTGTTTCAAACATTTTGGTTCGACAATGGAGCATGACAGGCCTCCCCCTGTGAGAACTCTGTATTTGAGTGTTTGTTTATGCCTCGACTTGATTAGATTCCGGTTTGGCTGCAAGTCTCAATCCCTGTTGAACCCCCTCAGACAGAACCGGCTAATTCCTAAGTGGCCCAGCAGCGCCACACAGATCACCAAACACTATAAAAAACAGCACGACAGCAAAAAGAGAGCAGTGGATTTAAAAAAAAAAAAAAGCCTTGAGTAACTACTCTATCTTCCTATTATGATTCACCTCCTGCACCAGACTTCATGCAATATTCAGTGGAGCTGGAGCCTAGACTGATGCATCACTCTCAACAGTGACAGTGGATGTATGTGCGTGCATTGGGATGGTGTTTTCTAATGCACTTGCCTCCTGTCATCTGTGTCCAAGTAACCCAGCATGTCCAATTAGTTCAGAGATGCATGCAATCATGAGGTGAGCAGCAGGTAATGGTGCTGGTTCAAAGTCCAGGGGCGGAGTATCAGGAAGGGCGGGCAGTAAAGCTGTGTGGGGGCCAGGGAGCTTGAGGGGCCCCATATTAACAGTTATATTATTGAGGCTGTTATGTCAAGTTAGGCTTTAAAATGTCATAGACAGCTGGCAACTACTGTATTTTCAAGTTAAACAACATTAAACATTAGCTCACACATTATTTTACATTTTCCCGTCACTACATTGTATCTACCTCATTAAGTACAATGTAGTACACTGTGTAAAACCTTTAACTATACCTACATAATAGTTAAGGTTAGGGTGTAGTTACATGTTATTACAGTTTGTTACACAGTGTGTTACATTGTACTTTATGAAGTTGATCCAGTTTAGTTAAGGGATAATGTAAAACCCAACATTATAATGGAGGCAACAGTGCACGCCCACCACTGGTCCCCAGTCATTTCCCCCATTGACTTTCTGAAAAATCTGTTCAAAGGCTTTATGAAGGCAACTGTATTGAGTAACCGTAACACATCTGAAAGTTTAAAAAGGGATAAGCTACAAGATTGTGTTCATATTTCTTACGCCACTGCACAAGTCAAAGCCAGAAAGTCACCTAAATAGGTTGACAAGTGTACAGACCAAGGCACTCTTTAGATTTTGATGCGTGTGTGTTTTTGTGTCTTGTTGTCTTGTCTTGAGTATGTGAGTATATGTGTATGGAGCGGAAATATGTGGAAGTTGGGCCAAACCTCACATCTTTACCCCAAAATGCCTTTCGTCTTTGAGGCATTATTCTTGACTGAGAGCCAAATTCAAGTCCTAATAAAACAAGCTGCACAATTACTGTTTTTCCCACCCAGTAGCACTGCCGAGCCGAGCAGGGAGAGTGAGAGGGGAGGGAAGCGCAGAGGACTTTGAAATAGAAAATGCACAATCAAATAAAAGTAGGCCAAGATGAATTAGATTAGAGGCTACATCTAAAGCTGTGGTGGCAGCCAGAAATCTCCCATTTATCATATTCAGACCACAATGCCGATGTTCTACAAATGAGCTTTTATATGTTCCTTCATTAAAAATCTGATAACGCGACTCACCCGCCCTCTCTTCTTTAGCCCCCTTTTCTATTCTAAACTTACTTTTATCTAATCATGTCTTCCATATCTTTTTAATTCCATGGTCTTTGGCCTATTCCCATTTCTTAATTTTTACCCCTGCCATCTACATAATCTTGTTCTGTGGTACAATGCTTTGTTTTCATTTTTTGTCTCTTTCTTGTCTCTTTTCGCCCCCTCTTCAACAACTACAGTTTTTGTGTGTCCCGGGACGCTGCTCCGAGTACAGGCTGCCAGCTCTCAGCAGGAGGCAGAGCACCAAGCTGGGGCGTGGTGCAAGGACCCGCTGCAGTCTGGAGACCGACTCTACGTCATGCCCTGGACTCCTTATCGAACTGACGTGCTGTATGAATATGCCTCATGGGAGGACTTCAAACAGGCACGGGCCACCACCACTTACAAGTGAGTATGAGGGGGCCCATGGGTGCTGCTTACCCACAGGCAAGGAAGGCAAAGTCATAAGGGCCCCCCAAAGTCTGACCAGCTTTATATAACTGATCAACTAGTTTGCAGTCAATTCATTAACACGTGCTAACAATGCTAAATTACAATATTTTTATGCGAGAGATTTGTGATATTTTTATTTATTAAGAATTTGAGGAAGTTATTGTTTGCCCTATGCAGTGTAATGTGCATATTATTGTATTTTTATATGATGCTGTAAAAGTATAATCCAGGCTTTTATATCAGGGTACTAAGGACTAGTTGTGGGGCCCTCTGTAAATTTTCGCCCGAGCCCCATAAGACCAGAGCAGCGCCTCTGTGCCCCCCACTGTCGGGATGATCAAACAGCAGCTGCTCCAGTATTGATTTATTGGCGTTTGATGTGGATATGGATGGTGATAGCGGACCGATCCCCACTGTGGTGTCAGCCGGCTCACCACGAGACCATCTTGTAGCAATGTGTCAGACAGAGTTGGGAGGAAATGGCTTTTTCACTGCAACATGTGTGCTTCTGTGTCTAACAGGTTGCCTAACAGAGTGGACGGCACAGGCTTTGTAGTGTACGATGGAGCAGTATTTTACAACAAGGAGAGGACGAGAAATATAGTCAAGTATGACCTAAGGACTCGCATCAAGAGCGGAGAAGCCATTATCACAAATGCGAACTATCACGATACGTCGCCCTATCGCTGGGGAGGGAAGTCGGACATTGACCTGGCTGTGGACGAGAATGGGCTCTGGGTCATCTATGCCACAGAGTCCAACAATGGCAGACTGGTGGTCAGCCAGGTGGGAGCAACACAAAACAAGATGAGATGAGGATTAGAAAATCACAAGTAGATTACAGCAACCAACATCTCATTTGATTAGTCTGAGGTCATATGGCACACAAAAATACAGCACTGACAAATGAGATAGATCCAAAAAGAGTCACATAAATATAATCTACAAAAGGTTAAGTCCTGCTCAAATCCCATCAAATCCAAAACTAATATTCAGATATATTTGCCTCTTGAACTAAGATTCATTTTCAAACTGCATTCCCAATGATAAATAATTTATAAACAGTCCTCTGAGCAGATTGTTGTGAACATATCGTTCTGTTTGTCGTGTCTAATCCAAAGTCACTTTGAAGTACTTTTGTTATTGACTGCAAAACTTTAAGTATGATCCATCACAGTGAACTTTGGAGCATTTTAACAGCCTTTATTTATTTATTTTTTATAAACATTATGCTCCCACATAAATATTCAAAATTAATGTGTTGTTCACGAAAAAAGGGGCCATATTTATTAAGTTTGACCTTAGAGGGAAACTGTTTTTACAAAATGTATTAGTTAAAACAACATATCAAATCACCATAAGCTCTGAGAAGGTAGATAAATGGGGTACTGTGAAATAAATGAGAAACTGATCCCTTTCATCATCAAGGACCTGTTTGTTTTCAAGAGAATTTCATTAGTTTTTCTATAGCTTTCCCAGTGTACAGCACAATTGGAATGTGTATCAGGTCGTATAGTGTGTAACTTAATTACAGCGTTGCAGAAACACATCATTTCTACAGAGCTGTGGCATAATTACTTTCTGATGTGATTACGAGCACTTATATGTTCATCTTTACATTGTACACTCTCCCTTTGCATCTGTGGCCTTATGAAAGCTTTACATCAGTGACTAGTTAGAGCATATATTTAGTGTAAAATATTCTACACATACTTTCACTGAAACATTTTTACATTTTTACTTCTCAGAATCTTACAACAATAATGTCTCCAAATTATATGCATTATATTTTCTTTTTCCACAGGTCAACCCTTACACCCTGCGATTTGAAGGCACCTGGGATACGGGCTTTGACAAAAGAATGGCCTCAAATGCGTTCATGGCGTGTGGCGTACTTTATGCAGTGCGCTCTGTGTATCAGGATGATGACAGTGAAGCGGGTGGAGATCTCATATTGTATGCCTACAACACCAACCACGCCCGAGAGGAGCCGGTCAGCATCCCCTTCCCAAATCCCTACCAGTACATCTCCTCTGTGGACTACAACCCTCGGGACAACCAGCTCTATGTGTGGAACAACTACAATGTGCTGAGATACCCTCTGGAGTTTGGACCCCCAGACCCCACCACAGGTAAGAAGAAATGGGCCCATATTCAGAACCAACAGTGTTATATCCTAAAAATATATTGGAAAAATATTGTTTAAAAAAATCTGAAGGTGATTAAAGGTATTCAAAAAAGTATAGTACAACATTAAAGGGAGCCTATTATGCAAAAATAAATTCTACAATGTTTTATGTTTCCTCATATTGCAATGAAATATAATCACTCGTGGCCATTTTTGACACTTCGAATCAGCTGACTCCATTTTTGTTGTCACTCCTCCTTCACTGTAATCCGTGCATGGCATAGTGGTGGGAGGAGGTGCCAGAGACAATTTCGAGCATGTTATATTAATTTCTGTACTGCACACATCAGACTGTTGAAAACTGTACAAACATGTGCAAAACCTGTATATTTCAGCATTTTATATAAGCTTTGTAGTTACAGTTAAGAGTGGCCTTTCAGGTTTGTCTGACAAGGCACTTCAGATCAACTTGAGCGTGCAACCCATATTCAGAGTGCACTGTACATTGCTTGCCCCATCTTTGTGAGTTTGAATCTGACTCCCATCCCTGATTCCCTGCCAACTAACTGCCCTGTTAGTCAGAAAAGGCCAAAAAATATCTTTCAAAAATAACAAAAAAAATGAATAAGAAGGGTGAAATGAGAAGTGCTTTTTGTTAGTCTATCAGCAAGTGAGACAGAAGATTTTGAGTGCACTGTTTTTTAGAAGGAAGCCAGAGAGAGATAAAACAAGAGAGGGTGGAGGCAACGTTTGATCACTTGGATTTTGTAGTTGGTGATGTGTGGCTTTTATCTTCACATTAGGTTTGCTTGTTACTGATGGTGACTTCTGTGAAACATTTGATCAATTATTTACTTCGCTCTGAACTTGGTATGATGTTTTCTGCCTTTCTTTCTTGCTTCCTCTCCTCCCTTCTCCTGAGATCAGGGGACTTTTAGGGGACAAAAAAGTAGTTGTCACCCCAATTATTGTCGGGGCTCACTTTTGAACTCCGCTTCAAAAGTGGGACATCTTATATTCAAATCATGGCTATGTCCTTCTCTTGATCTGTCTTTTAGGCTTTTGGCATTAGTTTTTGTGGCACTCGAACAAATCTCTTACATCCTCTCGTAAATCCCTAATTAGTAATACCTTTCAAAATGTTATCTTGGTAGTGTCCTAACTTCCTTCTGTTGTTGGGTTATCTCAGGCAGAGGTTGGTAAGAATACAATTAGTTAACAAGACAATTAGTGACTTGAGTGACTTTTTGAGTAGTTGTACAATACTTCGGTACAATTTGTGGTTACTATTTGTATCTATTTGTTACCTTAGATTTCTTTACATTTTGATATTTACAACATTTCTTTACTATCTGAAATTATAATTTAGTTATACTTAATATTTGTAAACACTAGAGTTTTTTATATACTGTATATATATATATTTCTGTGCCCAAAACTAAAACTTCATAGTAACTTCTATCTGTTGTTATCTGGTAAATTTACTTAAGTAACTTTTTCAGATGTATTTCTAGAGGTAGGTCTATTATAAGTTATACAAATGCATGCTCTACTGACTGAGCTAAACTCTGGTCCATCTCTTTTACGTCTCCTTGAGTAATGTTATTTCAAAGTAATAGTACTCTTACTTATGTAGATATCTTGTATCATCTCTTATTCCAGGTCCTCTGACAACTACTCAAGTCACCACTACTCTTCCTGCCAGACCTCCATCCTCCTCCAGTGCCAGCCCCTCCACTGCCCGCCCCCTTGCCCCAACCTCTCGACCAATCGGATCCATCAACAAGCACCCCGACCTGAGACCCATCACAGCCACGGTGCCTGTGACTCGCCGACCGTCCCGTCCTCCCCTGGGCCCGGAGATGTACCTCTGTGAGCCTAAGATGGTCAGAGGTGTCCAGTGGCCCGCTACACTGAGAGGGGAGACAGTAGATCGACCCTGTCCCAAAGGATCTCTAGGTTAGTGGCTATTTCATGCAATCTAAACTATACTTTGTCATACATTTAACATTGAAACTTTTATTACCCTAACACTAACACTATTATTTGCACTCTATATAATAATGAGTTTTGTAGTAAAGTTTTCTAGACACTGAAAGCACGATATGATATGCACTTCTCAGACCACCATCAAACACGGTGACACAATCATACAACGCGAGGTGTGTGAACTATCTTGCCCAAGGGCACAATCACAATAGTAACCTGACAGTGATTGGGTGAACCACTCTACCTCCTGAGCCCATCCTCGCTACAGTCTTTGTGTGTGATATTTTCCATTTAAACCTCCATTCTCAAGGCTAAAGGATTCTAGAAAGTAATTTATGTGCACTTAGTTTTTTTTAATTTTATTTAATAAAACGTAAACTCTTCATTCGATATTTAGGAACCAGTAATTATGAGTATATTTATTAAACCTAAATGGAAAATACACATATATTATTTGCAGTAAGTAAGTGGATGTTCTGTGTGTTTTTCCACTGTTGATGTCTTGTGTCCCTGTGATGCTCCACCAGCCGGGCCTGTCCTCCCGTGGGACGCCTGGATGAAAGGCTGTCCTCTATATTCCAGCAGAAAGCAGATGACTATACGGAGTGAATATTATGAAAGACTACTATAAGGCTTTACCTCATTTCATGTTTTATCTTGTGCCTTTGTAAACATGTTGCCATCAGAGAGCTTGTCTATAGGCTCTTCCTGTGAACGCCGCAGTTACATCGTATTAACAGCTGGCCTAATTACTGCATCTTGGCAGAGCTTTCAAACACATTCTGATTTTAAAGAAAGAACAAAGTGGTGCGTGAAGCCTTTGTATTGAAACAGGTCAAAACATACTCTCCTGCCTCATATTACTGGACCATTTATTAACATTAGTAATAAGATTATGCAACAGAACATTGGACTCATTTCAGTCTTTTTTAATGGTTAGACAGTAACTGTAATATGCTTAATGGTTATGAATAGACCCTACCATTAATTAACATTTCTTTCAAGAGAGAGCGAACTTAAATCAATGTTGATACTTTATTTTTATAATAATACTGCACTGATTTTGCAGATATTTTCTAA
>JAVQKG010050974.1:0-18047 GCA_036025885.1 Hypseleotris bucephala
TAGGGGTGCTCCAACAAGGGTACCTAACGATTCGATTCGATTTCGATTATTGGGAGCTCGATTCTTCGATTATAACGATTGTCGATTCAATTCGATTATTGGTGCCACGATTCTTCGATTATTGCGATTTTTAATGCATTTTTCCATATAAGATTGATTTTGTCCACATCTAAATTATATCTTATTTAGTCTATAGATGCATATCTTTGCCCGGATAAGCTTCAAAACAGGGTTTATACAAAATGTGATCTGCCAAAGCATTTTCTGTACGATATGAGTTACATCTAAGCTGGCTTCTTAAAACAAATATAAACTATCTTCTGAAAGGACCAAATTCACAACGTTCAGTTCACTTCAAAAAGCCATAAATCCCATCTCTAGAAAATCTGGTCTGGTTTAACAAATAGGGCTGTTTTGAATCTTTGGCTATTGTTAATATACTTTTGTATTACTATTGTATTGATTTTATTGTTTTACAGATAACACTGTCCTGTTTCTTTTTCCAAAGCATTTTTGGATATAGTTTTGTGGGCTTATTCAGGGCTCCAGACTAACTTTTTTTGTCAGGGGCACAGTGGCCCCTAACTGATTTTTTTTAAGGGGCGCAGGCAGAAAATTTAGGGGCGCATGATGTAAATCGATCGGCAGAGTATAGATTTAAATACACCCATTTTACAGAATCAGCAACAAATACACACAACTATTAGTGTTTAATTAAATTATATCTTATTTAGTCTACAGATGCATTTCGTTGCGTGGATAAGCACCAAAACTGACTCACAAATGTATAGGCCATATGGCAAAGGGTTTATCCAAAATGTGATCTGTCAGAGCATTTTCTGTATGATATGAGTTGCATCTAAGCTGACGTCTTAAAACAAATATAAAATTGTCTTTTGAAAGGACCAAATTCACCAAGTTTAGCTCACTTCAAAAACCCATAAATCTAATCTCTAAAAAACTGGTGTAGTTTAACAAATAGGGCTGTT
Source organism: Hypseleotris bucephala (assembly GCA_036025885.1). NCBI lineage: Eukaryota > Metazoa > Chordata > Actinopteri > Gobiiformes > Eleotridae > Hypseleotris > Hypseleotris bucephala. Next base: position 990 of record JAVQKG010050974.1, read on the forward strand.
TTGAATCTTTGGCTATTGTTAATGTTTGCTTTACTGTATTGATTCTATTGTTTTACAGATATCAATGATAGCAGTGCTGTTTTTATCCAAAGCATTATTGGATATAGTTTCGTGGGCTTATTATGAGTTAGCTCTCATATATATATTTTTGGTATAAATAAATTTTCAGTTCACGAATGCGCGAGTAGGTGGGAAAAACTACTCGCACAGTCTCTTAAAATGGTCGCAAAATGTGAGCATTTGGTCGCAGTCTGGAGCCTTGATATGAGAATTAAATTTAAGCCTAGGCACCTGTCTTGCAGTCGATCTCATCAGAGCCATAGTCCTCACAATCATTAAAGAAGTTACAGCGCAGGTTGGAGCTGATGCAGTGGCCATTGGAGCAGAGGAACTCATCTTTCTCACATGTCGTTGGAGTGGTCTCTGTAGGGCAAACACATAAAGTCAGCATTAATTACAATATTTTTCATTTCACCAGGCAAAACTTTACAAATTTGCCTGATTTTATGATGGTATATTTCATCATGTTTATATCAGAGGGACAGGTAATGTTAGATGTTTTTTAGATGAAGTAAAATTTGAGACTGATATGGTTTGGACGTATACATAGGAGGAATAGTGAATGTATTCGCAGAAAGATGCTGAGCTGCCAGACAAGAGGACAAGAGGCAAGACCAAAGAGGAGATTTATGAATATTGTTATAAAGGACAAGCGAGTTGGTGTGACAGAAGAGGAAGCAGAGGATGGGTTGTTTAGAAAGGAAAAGAATAAGAAATCTTACCACACATTTAAATAGATTCATAACTTACGGCATTTAATTTCATCCGAGTTGTCTCCACAGTTATTGACACCATCACACCTCCTTGACAGCTGCAGGCACACGCGATCGTTCTGGCATCGGAAAGCCCTGGTAGGAGGACACTGGAACTTCCCTAAAAGTAAAAAATAAATAATAAGTATAAATAAAGTCAGAAATGTTTTTGTTGATTGTTAATGTAACTCACTGCACTCTTCTGGATTCTCATCTGAGTTGTCCCCACAGTCGTCCTCTCCGTCACATTTCCAGGCGAGAGGTTTACATAAAGTGTTGTTGCATTGGAACTCATCAGAAGGACAGTGACGGCCAGCTAAGACGCACAAAAAAACGCAAAAAATGTTAATAATAGTAAACAAGATTAGGTTATTAATGTTAATTCTGACTAGTTTTAATATTTTCTTGCCAAGTGATCCGCCAGTGGAACAAGAAAATTGCACTTGATATAAAAAAAAAATTTAACTGGAAGATAATTTGGCATGAAAAAGGAAACATCATCAACAAAAACAATTTAAAATGAGTATAAAATAGCAGAATAAAACATCTCAAATCAAAATTGATATTCCGGATTCAGGTAATTTTAATGAATCAAGACTTGCAGTGTACTTTATTGATTCCAAAGAAAATTCAGGCTATCTAATTTATTCTAACAACAACAACACACAATAATGTTCAAACTAGAAGAAGTCAAACAGAACTGACCAGTATTGCAGTTCTCCTCATCACTGCCGTCCATACAGTCAGGGTCAGCATCACATCTCCAGCGGATCGGGATACAGTGGCCATTCTTACACTGAAACTGATCCTGGTCGCACTTCAGATCACAGCCATGCTAAAAAAACATTACAGATACAAATATAAATCTTACAATGTTCTTTTACAATATATACTAGTCACAAAATTTTAAAATATTAAAGCAACAGTGATGTTAAAGCTATTTTCATGAAAGTATAGCATTTAAGTAGATCGAGGTAATAGTAATTTATAGGTTATTATGCATTTTAGGAATTCGGTAATTCCGCTCAAAACTAAAATATCCCTAGCTTTTTGTGACTAGTATACTATTTATGCTAATATACTGTAATATAATATTGTACGTGTGTAGTTAATTTTGTATTTGATTGTTAGCTAAATAAAAGAAATGTAATGGCCAATAGTTGTCAGTGTAAATGAAAACTTGGGTTATGCATTTGTAAGTTTACTTTATTTGGCAACTTCATCTGGACTTTGTTTGATTATAATTCATAATGCTGCATGTGGTTTATTCTGCTTAACTAAAAACTGAACTAAAAATAATCATACGTACCTCGTCAGATCCATCAGCACAGTCATGGTCCCCATCACATTTCCACCGTCCAGCGATACAGCGGCCGTTGGTGCACGCAAACTCACTTTCTGAACACTGTCGGGGCACTACAGACAGAAACTTAAGTTAGATTTCAACAATACTTACAAATATAAACTAGACCAAAACAGGACAAAGGGCTGGATCACACACTGGGAAAAAAGGAAAAAGCAGCATAAAAGTTTTTATTGGTTTTACACAAACTACATACTTAAAAAAACTGCTTGCAAATTGAACAAAGGTTGACAATAAAATGACAATGAAATTAAATGGGAGACACAACACAAAACAGTGGACAGATGAAGGTTATGGAGACTTACCTCTGTTTCATGCCAACAGGGCAGTATGAAATGAAACAAATGATAAATGAGATGAGGTTCAAATGGAAATGTATAGGACAGAGGAGCATGTTAGTGGTAAATTAGTGAATTGTCAATTTTAAAACCTTGTAGTAAGACATGTTGCTTTGCTAAAACTAACATGCCTCTAATAAAAATGGTAGCAGTAGTAATAATTTTAGTTTTTTTTTGTTAATTTGAGCTTTGATTCATAAAATACAAGGCTAAAACTCACCACACTTGTCTTCATCCGAGTTGTCGCCACAGTCATTGTCATAGTCACACTGCCATCGTCCCGGGACACAGCGGTTGTTTTTGCATCTAAACTGGTACGGCTCACATGTCCTCTCAGCTGCACAAAGAGAAATTAAGTCAGATACTAAAAACACATGTAGAGAGTTTGAAATTTATTTTATAATTTACATGTATGAATAGTTCTGTGCAAATGTTTTTAAAATCAACCATAAAAGTACTGCTATGTTGTCTAAAATTAAATAAATAAAACAAAAAAATATTAATTAATAAACTAGACCAGCAGAGTGAATGCAACTATTCGACTAATGAAATTTGAAGTAAGTAACTATAGTCTGTCAGACCTGGAAATCAGATTTGTGGAGCTAAACCAGTTGAAGATAGCTACTAACAACAATCCAAGGCAACAATTGTAAGATATTGTAAAGATACTGGATTTTGTGTACTCTAAATCCAAGTTACTAAAGTGATCATACAATTATTTTTGATCATATTATGAAACCTACCACACTCCTCTTTAGGCTCATCTGAAGCATCACCACAGTCATCCTCTCCGTCACATTTCCAGCGAGCAGGGATGCATCGGCCTGAGTCTTTGCATCTGAACTCGTCCACACCACAAGTCATTTGAGCTATAGTTAAAAAACAACATATGTAAAGGTATCAGTATTAGTTATAAGTCTAATAGAAAGCATTACATAGAAATAGAACAATAAAACGTACTGCAGTTGGCCGGTTCATCTGATCCATCCACGCAGTCATTGTCGCGGTCACACACCCACACACGGGGAATGCAGCGCTTGGTGATAGCACACTGGAACTGAGTGGGGGCACATGTGACCTCGGCTAAAGGAGACAGAAAATAAAAGGTTTGTTTCAATAGTTTTAGGTTTAATTTGGGGAATATATATATATATATATATATATACACAAAAATACATACGGCAATCTTTCTCGTCCTCTCCTTCTCCACAGTTGTCCTGGCCATTGCAGCGGAAGATGCCAGGGATACAGCGACTCGGGTGGGAACATTTGAACTGACTTGGCAAGCAGACATGAATATCTGTATTGCAAATGGACAGTTAATTAGAAAAAGATGATAGTTATGTGGCAATCAGCAAAATGAAAATATCATTTCAAAGCTAATAAATTACAAATTATGCTGGTGTTAAAACATACCACAGTTGGCTTCATCTGAGTTGTCTTGGCAGTCATTGTCTCCATCACAGATGTAAGCAGGGTTAGTGCAGATGCCCGTCCCGCACTGAAACTGTCCTGGTCTGCACTTGAACTCCGCTAACAAATTAAGAAAAAAAGACTAGATTAACACAAAAATACAATTGTAAAGTAAACTTTAATCTAATAAAGGTAGCATTATTTTCTTACGACAGCCATCTGGTTCATCTGACCGGTCCCCACAATCATCTTCTGTATCACATTTCCACCAGAAAGGAATACATTTGTCGTTCTTGCACACAAACTAAAAGAGAAATTTAACTTTAGGTTATTGAACTGGGCAGTCAGTATTGCAGCTGCCATATTATTGGAATCAAGAGTAAACAAATTATTATTGATGATGGCTATGTATTGTCCTTACTTGGCTTGCAGTGCAGTTGGACATGCATGTGCGTTGATCATTAGCCAGGTAGAAGTTAGTGGGACAAGCACATTTGTAGCCCCCTCCAGGTGACAGGAGGCACAGGTTACTGCAGCCACCATTATTTGTTTGACAAGGGTGATTGAGCACTGCAAACAAGAAAAGATACATTTTTGTAAATTGTGATAAGGACAGCTTTTAGTGTACCTTTTTTTATAAAGAACTAATGTGTTAGTGTTTAGATTTACAAGCTTCTTCCATGGCAGTGAGACTCACCCTCCGGTTGCCGATAAGGATGGTAAATATGGATGTCCATTGGCCGATGTAAGGTGCTGATAAGAGTAGACTTGTTGGTGCCCAGAGTCTTGTGTGCTCTGTTGATGGACTTTGTCTCCCAGTCAGTCCAGTAAATGTACTCCTCAAACAGCGTCATGGCGAAGATGTGGGGGATGTCCTGGCTAAGGACTGCAGGAAGGACAATACAGAAGGGTCAGGAGAAAAGTCACTCTATAGTAAAGTGATTATTTGTACTTTGAGTGAGAACTTTAATTTTGGGTATGCTTTTTTACAATATTGTGTGAACTTTTTGTAAGGTGGGTGTAATTCTTTTTTTTAAATATTTATATCTGACCATTACAGCCTTTTATTGGGATAGACAATATTTTGAGTGTTACTTCCTGCCCGTGATACATTTACTTTCTTGCGATATGGATGATATTTTGTCTAATATAAGATTTTTGATTTATTATGCGCCTTCAGTAGAGGTGTAAAATTTTCTGCCAACAATAACATTAACAAAATGGCAACAATAGTGACAAAGCTGTATTATTTAATGCCAAATTGTAGCACTATACAGTAAACATAAACAGTGAGAGGTGCACAGCTTCAGAGAAAGGCTCTGTTATACACAAGCGGCTTTACCTCATTAAAAATTACAATCCTAATTTCTCTTCCCATGCATTTAACTCACGTTATTAATTGCTACCAATGTTCCAGCAACTCATGTAAAACATGGTTATTTTTACAGGCAATGTCACTGAAGACCTTTTAAATATTTTCCACAGCTTAATCAATCTTACAAATAAGCAATGTGTTCATTCAATTAAACAACATATTTACAACAGTGGAGTAAAAATGGGCCCGAAGTGCCCTTTGCTTTTTATCTTAATTCAAACAAGCCATGTTCAGCTGTACAAATACAACTCAGTCAACACTGTGTTTGCTCTGTGTGTCAAAGGATGGGTAATTAGCTCCATGGTCAAGCGCAACCAATACCACAGAGCCTGAAAGAGGTTTAACATGTTTCAGTCAAGCTACATTAAGTCTATTTAAAAATGGCAGTTTTTATGATTTTTCTAAGACATTACCAAATTTGCAAAATGGAAAAAAATGATGCATATTACTATTTTGCTACATTTGCACAAGGCTGAAACGTATACTGTATTTTACAGATTTTTCTTTAGATTAAATGCGTCTGTTTCTAAGAAACCGAGCACTTCACAGAAACATACATTAAAATGCCCCAGTGAATTAAACAATTTCCCCATTCAGGCAGCATGGCTTGACCTCACTGAATAACTATCTCATCTGCCCACTCATTCATAGTGGCTCCAACTCAAGTTTGTGCATGCAAGTACGAAGCAATTCTATGGTATATTAACAAAAACATTTTATATTCAATATTATATGTCATGTTATGCATATTTGCTTCTTACCAGTGTGTCTGTTGGTACCATCTAAACTTGCAAACTCAATGTAGTCCTCCCTGGCATCTGCCCAGTAGATGCGGTCATTGATAAAATCCAGTGTGAGTCCATTGGGCCATGTGATCTTGTCCTCAACAATGGTACTACGATTGGTGCCATCCATTCCTATTCTTCCAATGTGAGGATTGTCACCCCAGTCAGACCAGTAGAGATACCTGTGTTACAAAAAAAGTTGATGTTTTGATTTGCGTTTAGGTCTACTTAAAGGTGTAGTCTGTAAGTTTCTTAAAATGAAAAAAATGAAAAAAATGTATTATCTGACGCTGTTCTATGATGTTAAGTTGGTAATCTGTCATAATTGTAATAATGGATTACCAGTGGTAGTTGAGTTTTACTTTAGTCCATCACCTCGCCTCTACTACAGACTACAGATTAATTACATCAAAGAACAAAGTCATTAAGCATGTTTTTTTTGGTCACTTTTTGTTATTTTAAGAAACATCCAGATTATCCCTCTAAATTCATATAATAATAAAGGCTCTTACCCATAGCGCACATCCACAGCAACTGCACGCGGCTCCCTTAGACCACTGTTGACCAGCACTGTCCTGTAAGCGCCATTCAGTTTTGACACCTCGATAGTGTCCCGACCCTTGTCACACCAATATAGATTACCACCAACCCAGTCAACCGCTAGACCGTCTGGGTTGCTTAGAGATGCCCGGTGCAAAACCTAAAAAAAAAAAGAGATAAGTCAAAATAAAGGTGATTGTAACATTTAAACTGCATAAATTTTTTTACTGACCTCCATGCTGCTACCATTCATCTTCATACGTCGAATCATGCTGCCCTGAGTAGTGACGTCTGTCCAGTAGATCATTTGTTCGGCATAGTGAAAGTCTAAAGCTACTGCATTATTCAGGCCCTAAAAGAGATGAAGTGTAAATGTGATACAAATACAGACAAAACAACAGCATGACCACAAGTGAAATACTAACCTGTTTGATCAGAGTATAGTTAGTACCGTCCAGGTTGAGTTTCCTCAGGTAGTAGCGGTTTGCAAAGATCAGATAAGGTTCCACTTCTGAAATAAAACACCAAACAGACGAATATATGCATCAGATTTCAATAGCTTTAATCAAGACTTGGCAGCACACTATCATGATAACATTATGACTGGATATTAGGATAGTCTTTTAAACATAAATGATCAAAATAATTTAAAATTTAAGCAGTTTGCGTCAGGTATGAATCAAATCTTGTTGAAGACTAACCAAAGTTAAACCAATACATTAAAAACATTTTATATAATTTTATTGTATTTTATTTTAAAATGTGTGGAAATCCAAAAGAGTCCATAGATTAATTACATTTCTTTTCCTGGTGATATAGATACATTTGCCATATACTGTTCAGCCATATTACATAAACTGAAGCCATACCAGAGGTGGACTTGCAGATGGTGGGGTCGTTGGGACTTATTTCAAAGCCGTCCACACAGAGACAGTGGAAGCTGCCGTGAGTGTTGATACAGCGCTGAGAGCAGGGGTATGTGGCCGTGCACTCGTCTACATCAACGCAGGTCTTTCCATCACGCTTCAGCTGGAAACCCGGATGACAACGACACTAAAAGAGCACAAGATGTACTTGTTAAAAATATACATAAACATCTTGTCTATTTTCACATGAGTTTGAAGTACATTTTCTAACAGAGCTGTTTTACCCCAAAATAAGAAGCAGAAGAAAGTTCACATAAAGTTCAGGCTGTCCCACAACTGGCCTCCCACTTTCAGCCGAGCCAAAACATGCCTGATCTTATGAAACAAAAATGAACTTGAAATGATCTACTTATGAAAATATTTGTATAGACCCACAAGTTTGTTTTGTTCAAGTTTTACGGCAATTAGAGCTTAGTCATTTGACCAAATTTATTCTGGTATTGCAGACTAAACTGGTTATTTGAAATATTTAAGAAAACATTTTAATTAGGGATGGACATTTTTACTAAGCCAAGAGAGGAGATTGGGCATTTTCTGTCAGAGCCCTTAAACTGTTGAACTCTCTGCTTGAGTGGTCACTTTAGTGGTCACTTTTAAATCCAAAAAGAAAGCTACTTTTAACGAATGGCCTTCTTGCAGCAATCTCATATGTTTCTTTTAATTGGATTGTTTTTATTGCTTTTTTTATTTCATTGTTGTTTTACTCTCTTTAACTGTAAAGCAACTGCATCGTTTTATTGTTTTATGATTATGATTACTATTCTGTAAAGCACTTTGTATCTCTGTTTCGAAAAGTGCTCTAGCCATAAATAACAATACTTGTATCTGGCAAGATAGAGTACAGAGTGAACACTGGCCTGCCAGGCTTATATAGCACACCCCTAATTTGAATTACATCATAACTAAATAATAAAAAGCATATTCAAAGTTTTCTGAAGAATAAAAAATACATGTCAGACTTGCCTTGTAGCCAATCTTGAGATTGTCGCAGAGTTGTGAGCAGCCACTGAGTTTACTGTTGAGGCACTCGTTGATGAAGCAGTTCAGTTCATCAGAGCCATCTCCACAGTCATCATTATGGTCGCACAACAGAGTCTCATTCAAACACTTTCCATTTTTACACATGAAGGCTGTATCATTACATGTTCGCTCTAAAAGACATAAGTCATAACATATTGAATACTAGGAGGACTGAAAAGTGTAGTTTGATTTATATTTCAATAAACTTTAAAAACGTTTTATTTTTACCAGAGTCAGTGCAGCGAGGATTTTTTGGAGCTTCATCAGAGCGATCCTGACAGTCAAACTCTCCATCACACTCCCAAGTTTTCTGATTGAGGCAGCGGCCATTGGCACACCGAAACTCTTCTGGGCCACATGCTGGGTATTCTATAGCAAAAAAAGTAACTTCTGGCTTGAATTGTGCTCACTTGTTACAGTAGCAAGTGTTCTGTAAAGGTTACTACAACTGATAGTCTTGGTTTTACAATTCTTTTCTTAATTATGATGTGTTAAGGTATGCTGCAAATTACATGGACACTATTAATAGTAGTCAGGTCTAAACTATATTTAAAAAGTAAAATTCAGCAGAATAAATAAATGGCTTAGTAACCAAATCTACCCGCATTTGGCTGGTATTATTAGTATTGATGTCAAGCCCTCTTGGATTTGTAATATTCCCTTACCGCATTCTGGAGACTCATCCGAACCATCTGAACAGTCAATGTCATGATCACACACAAAGTGCTTAGGGATACACTGTCTGTTTTGGCACATGAACTCATTCTCGGTTTCACAGGTGTTGTTAGTGTACACTGAAAATGAAAGATGATATTGAAATGAGCACAAAAGACTCAAGGAGCTGGATTTCTTTCCGTTTCATGTTATAATTGTTCCACTTACTGCAGCCAGCCTTCACACTCTCATCAGCTCCGTCGGGACAGTCCTTATCACCATCACACTTCCATCTTTGAGGCACGCACATGTGGGAGCCAGGGCACTGGAAAGCCTCTGGGCTGCATGTCTTGGACTCTAAGCATTGTGGGGGGAAAATGACATTATATTACATCATCAGAACATTTTATGAATATAGTTGCTAGGAATATACTTTAGTTTGAAAATACTGTCACTTACTGCATTTCTGGTCTTCATCTGAACCGTCTCCGCAGTCGTCAGAGCCATCACAAACCCAGTGGCTAGAAATGCACCGATGGTTTCCACATTCAAACTGAATGGAGGTACAAAATTTGTCTGAAAGAGAGGGCAATGTCAGTTAAACAAATGGACAAATCTTAAAATGATGTTTGTGTACACTTAAGAGAGAAAAAAAGAAAATCATATTTGTAAGGTCCAGACATGTTTTATTTCCAATGTACCATACAAGTATCTAATCTAGGGACCATAATCTAGTCAATTGTGACAAAATTTTCACCAATTTGTGGCTCTAGTGTATTGAGTTTAAAACGTCTTGATAAACTTACAAAGCGACTAGGCAACACAAGGCCTAAACCATTAATACTTAACCAGATTTACAACAGGAGTCCAAACTAGGTCTAAACAAGGTCTTATCTAAAACTAGGACTAAAGCAGGTCTAAAATGTCCAATCAGTATTAAGTCTAAACAAAACTGGGACTAAATCTAACATGATACACAGTCCCTTAGTTTATATTCATAGCATTAGACTAACCACAGTGCGTCTCGTCGGCTCCATTCTCACAGTCATTTTCTTTATCACACGTCCAGCTCATAGGAATGCAGCGTCCACTGGGACAAGCAAAGAAGTTCACCGGACATTTAACATTCCTCTTATCTGCAGAAAGATAACACAAGAAAACAAAAACCATATGTTGAGCCTAAGAAACATATGTGAACTGTATCTAAAAAAGGCTAAACAACAGTCCCACCTTGGCAGTTTCTTTCATCCGAGAAGTCTCCACAGTCATTGTTGCCGTCGCACTCCCACGAGGACAGGTAACAAAGGGTTGTTTTCTCACAGCTTTTGAAAGAGGCTCCTTTCACTCCCAGTCGGAAGAATCTGGAACAGTCGGTGGGCTCTGTGTGAAAAGTGACAAAAGCATTCACACTTATTTATCAAGTCATTGTTGCCATGTCTTTTTGAAGAAGCATGAGTAGGTTTGTATAGATGTTTGAAGCAATATAAGTGAAACAAAAAAGCTATAAGAGATAGTATTAGGTCACTCACGGCAGTTCATCTCATCACTTGCATCTGCACAGTTTACCACTTGGTCACAGCGACTGAAGTTAGTAATGCAGCTTCCATCTTTGCACTGAAACTCCCCTTGTTTGCAAAGGGTCACTAAAAATACATAAATTGTGCAGTTTGTAGTCGTTTCTGTTATGCAATAAAATAAGCTAAATATTTTAGGTACACACATAACATTGAAACATATTACTTACTATTGCATGGAAGCTCATCAGAGTGATCGCCGCAGTCATCAGTGCCATCACACCAGAACTGGTGGCCAATACAGCGACCATTCATGCACTTTCTATAGCCTTTCTTGCAAATTCGATGAGCTGGTTGGAAAAGGCAGGTTTACTTAAAATGTTCAGAATCGTCATTTTAAAGACATATTTACATAAATGACCATAAACTCACCACAATAGGACTGCTTCTCATCAGACTTGTCTTTGCAGTGAGCCATGCCGTCACAAGTCAGGCTGTAGTTGATGCAGTCACCATTGCCACACTCAAAGTCATCCACACTTCCACAGGACATGTTTATAGCTGGAAAAGTTAAAACAATTACATTTGCTGAAACTTCATAATAAAACTTTTTTTATTCATCATTTTTTAAATTTCTATTTCTTACGAGAACAGGTGTTGTCTTCCAGGAGCTGTCTGTCTCCACGGCAACTGCAGTTGACCCGTCCGTCAGAGGTTGGTAGGCACAGGTCCTGACATCCCCCGTTATTATTTCGGCAAGGAGAGTATTCGCCTTCAAAGACAATAAATATACATTTATTTAGTAGGGAAAGACTGTGTAAAGACTGTTGAATCGTGATACATGCATTAATTTATGCTATGCTCTTTACTGTCATTTTTACTGTAACAATGCTAATGTTCACATGTCAAAAAATAGTATTAAGTATTATGATGAACACTGTAATGGATGTACATTGAATTTGTAGTTAAAATGTTTTATGGAATCTTCTGTAAAGTAAATTAAACTAAAATCGAGATAAAATTGAAAATCGTGATCTTGGCTTAATAAAAATGGTCATATTATATAATACTATATTGCCCTCGGCTATTAGAATAATAAGAAAAACATATTTGTTCGATATTAATTACTTACTCAATGGTTAAAAGTGGGCCTATATCTTATTAGAAACTAAACCAGAACATTTTAAATTTAGCATGACAATAATTTTCAATACATATTATTATGGAGCTCTAGTGTAACTTACAGCTGTTGGTGTCATTGGCCACAGCGATGATGCCCATTGGCTGCTGAGGTATGTCCGCTCGGAGCACTTTCATGTCGCCTCCTGTGTACTTATCCGCTCTCAGGACGGCCCTCCTCACCCAGTCTGTCCAGAAGATGTAGTCCCCATATACCGCCAGGCCAAACGGATGAACTGGCTCATTCTTCAACAGGACCTGTAGCCAGAAATTTTGGTCACACCTCAAAAGAAACTAACTGTAAACTATAAAGCCTAAATAACAAGTGAAGTCTTACATAACGGCTGCTTCCATCGTATTCACAGCGCTCAATCTTGTCCAGTGTTGCGTCAGAAAAGTAGAGTTTCTCAGCTTTGTGATCTATTGCCAGACCATTTGGAGTTTTAATGTCACTGCCGATGATTACCAGAACATTGGCTCCATTCAGAGATGCCCGCATGATACTGGGCGACTGCTCGTTCCAGTTGGTCCAGAACATAAGGCTATTGTAAAGGAAAAATACAGCCTGGTTATTATAATGTACACTTGACTAGATGCTAAAAAAAAATACAGAGTTTTATTTTCAGGAACTGTTGCTTTCTCTATACTAAAATATTTAATTAGCTGAATGTAAGGCTTGCCCACTTAATTACTATAGCCAATCTAAACCAAAGAAGGAAGTAGCAAAATGGTGGTTTCTTCTCTTTAGGCAAAACGGTCTTTTTAGCTCATTAGAAGGTCAGTGTCTTAGGATGTATTCAAACACTATAATTCAAAATTATAATATCGGAGAAATATCAGAAAAGTCAAACTAACATTTCAGGACTCCTTTAAAAGAAAAAAAAGTGAATGTTTTACTCACTCCTGACATTCATCCAGCACAAATGCTCTGGGGTGGTCTTCTCCGGACATAGTGACCACAGTATCGCGGTTATAGGCAACGGTACGGCTCTGGTCGACCGTGTGGCGAGTGATTGTTGACGTGGTATAACTCGTCCAATACAGTGTGTCCCAACCGCGGTGATAGGCCAGTCCCTCAACTGACCCAACATCTGTGTAACAAAAAGAACGTTTCAGTTTCTCTTTTTAATGATCTCTGAAGGTCGTCAAGTCGAGGTAAAAAGGAACAATAAGACTTTATTTCAGAGTCAGAACATATCACATCTCAAGGGTATATATTGTAATGGGGAACTTCAACTAAATTCAACAAATAATTTATCACTGTCACAGTCTTTGTTTAAAGTTAGCGCCAAGAGACATGATTACAGGGAAAGTACAGAAGATAAAACCAAAGAGTGGAAACAAAAGACATAGATGTAAGAATACAGAGTCTGCTATACCTAATAATTACTGTATGTATTGGCTTTCATTTTGAGAGAGTTTAGATGAGTTGTGTCATCTTGTCATTTTATAGATGGTTTAATTACAGATAGAAATACTCGTCTGGGAGAAAAATGTGCAGGGGAAGCTCCATTCAATTTATTCAATTTTGGAGCATCAACTAAAATAGGGACAGCGAACAGTGATGCATCTTTGCACACATTATAACCCAGTGATGAAGGTTATGTACTGTGGTGTAGAAGATTACACAAGATGACAACATTTAATTTGACATGACACAACCACCTAATTTTATTTCTAGATTTTTTATAATCCCTGAGTATTCTTCTCCCAATTGTTTTCTTAATGTAAGGCTAAGTAAATAAGTGAAGTGTGCTTTTCAGTGTCAGTTCAAGTAATAGAAAAAACATTAGTGTAATGTAATGAAGATAAATCAGAATAGAAATGACTAAAGGACTTGTGTAATACTGTAGATGCTGGCTCCCCTCCCCACACAGATCACTACAGACCCTCGTCACTAAACAAACACTGTTTAAAACCTTTTGCTATCAATATACAGCCTGCACCACTATCACAGATGTAATGAAGTAGCCAAAGAGAAAACACATGGAGTTTCTCCACTGCTGTCCTTTTTATACTTACGGTATATAATTTTTCCTTATATATTTTATTCATATTCTGGATACGTGCTACACTTGAAGATCTTTCAACTGCCTGGCATCTACAGCGACAACCATTTAACTTCAAAGATTCATCGACTGTTTTTCAAGTGGAATATTGCCTGACCATCCGGGATCGCAACGTACTGTATCTACTGTTGCTTAGTTTCAATTAATCAATGCAAGCCTATAGCCACTTGGATTACAAAAACTTCAATTGAACAGCTGAAATAGACTGAACCGTTCTGTATCTATTGAATAAAGATAATAGGCACACACTGCACTCCTCTAAACTGTTCTTCAGACAAAGAAGAGACTCTTGTATGAAGGACACAGATTATAAAGTTGCTAAAGAGATTTGACCGGGGTGGTGCTAATTGCCTATCTAATTGCTATCATTATGAGCTGTCTCAATAGAGTGTGATTAAGCCTGTGATTAAGACATGAATTAGAGCCAAAAGATGTACCAGGAGGACTGTGCCTGAACACGTTGCAGCGATGCTTACACGAGCCATTAGACGAATAACTCAAATTTAATATCGAAACATGGACACATTCGAAAATCAGGTGAACAACAGTGATTTTCCCAAACTGAACAAAGATCAGACTTTGATTAAAGTAGTAGTGCCAATTCTTGATGGTTTTATACTGGTAACTGGGCTGGTGGGACATATTTTGGTCATCATTATCCTAAATGGAAGACGGAAAAGAGACAGCCAACCTCCACATGGTACAGACACATTACTTTTGGCTTTGAGTGCTGCTGATTTGCTCCTATTGATATGCCTACCCTTCCACACCTCTGCTATCACCTTAGGATACTGGCCCTTTGGTAATTTCATGTGCAAGGGCATTAGCTTTATGGGTATAGCATGCTCGACAGCCTCGGTTTTTACTCTAGCAGCTTTGGCGGTGACCCGATACCTGACAGTGGTGCACCCTACGTGGGCATACCGTTCACAAATGCACAGGCGTATCAAACTAACAGTAGCTATTCTATGGCTCCCAGCATCAGCTCTGGCAGCGCCACAGTTTGCTTTCCGCATAATAACAACGTCCAGTGCGGTTTATTGTTTTGCCTTTCTGTCTACTATTAGCCAACTGGTGTACAGCATTGCCTTGTTCACATTTGGATTTGCTGTCCCGCTTGGTATAATTGTGTGTATGTATGCCAAGATCTACTGTTTTCTTCAACATGCACGGCTACTAGGAAACCCTCCGCAACTGGAGCGCTACCAAAATCAAGTCACCCACACCTCTGCACTTCTTGTCCTGATATTTACCCTTCTCTGGTTGCCCTCTTATGTCCTAATGTTTTCTTTCATCGGAGGAACACTTTCAGGATCGCCAGGCTATAATCTGTTTGCCCTCGTTGCAAGACTGTTAGCGTCTTCTGCGGCTGTGGTGAACCCTGTCCTCTATGGCTTCATGTCACAAAAGTTTAGAAGAGAACTAATGGAGCTGGGCAGGAAGAGGTGGGCCTGGTGCAAAAACTGCCAGATAGACTGCCCTCATTTTATGAACCGAGACATGGTGCAGCCATTTGAGTTGGACAGCTCAGAAAGAAGCTAAACCTAAATGATAAAGACAAAAAACTCTGCTACCTCAATTTACATTAATGTGCTAAATATATATGTAATATATACAGTATGTATTTTAATTCAAATTGGTGATTAAAATAAATGTAAAAACAACCTGACCATGTGATTTTTCAAACATAGAGTACAAATACAGAAACTATTGCAATAATTACAATTTCCTAACCAGAATTCTTGGATAATTTGATTTGATAAAATTGAGTTAAACCACTAACTACTTAAACATGAAAGACAAAATTCAGAATGATGAAAAACAAGTATGTACTTGATTTGAAGTGGCAGCTCTAAGTGTCTCAATAGCCCAGTCTGAGAAGATGCAGCTGTGTGTCTGTTACAGTGGGTGCCCATTAGATCCTGTGTTGTCAACATGTGCTGTAATAACTTATGAGTTTTGAGTCTTTAGGGAAGAACATAACATTTTACCAGGGAAAACTATGTCCTGAGGCACCGCTGATTTTTTTAGGTGATCAAAAAAAGACAAATGTATTCAATGTAGCTTTGTGGATATCAATTAAATTTGGACAACTTACTGTCAACAACAATCTTGCGGTCGGCTCCATCGTCATTGATTTGTTGTATGTTTCCAAAATGGATGTCGCTGAAGAAGACACGGTTTGTCCCCTTCCCGCCCCCTCCGTGGTAGTCAAAGCTAAGAGCAATGACATTTTTCATGTGGTCTGGATCCTCAAATGGTTTTATTGGAGCATTCAAATTAGTCTCATCTGATAGGTGTATGCTCTTTAGTATAGTCCGCTCTGAATAAAGCAGATATCCATCATAGTCGCGGCAGCTACGATTGTCCTCAGCCAGCATGCCGTGTGCACAGGCGCAGGTCCGTTGTCCATTACCACGAAAAAGACACAGTTGTTCACATCCACCATTGTTATCCTTGCAGACATTGGTGCCTAAAAGTAGGACAAGATAATTAATGAAGGTAAAACTAGACCCAGGCTGTCGTAAACGACAGCAAATGTATATCGGCGAAACGCCCCATGCGTCGGGGCGGGGGGGTTCGAACCGGCAACCTCCTATTGCTGGTTGAACACTTACCCACTGTGCCACTGCCGCATCGATTCGTCTGGATGTTTGTGAAGGATTTCTCTAAAACTATATTCTTCATTCAGTCCCTAGGTGGCGCTGTTGAGGTTACTGGCATCATATTGTTTGGGTGAATTTTGGTTTGTCAGGATGTGTGTCAAGAATGCTTTTGCCAAGTTTTGTAAATTTTCTCATGTCATTCTTCATTCAGTCCATAGGTGGCACTATTAAGGTACCTGCCATCTTATTGGTCAGGTGCGGTAATGAGATGTTTCAAGTTTGATTCAAATCGGGCCAAGTATGTGCAAGTTAGAGGGTGTCAAATATACCTGACTTCCAAACTTTAATCCAAAATGGCCGACTTCCTGTTTGTTGTAGGGCGGGGCCATAATAATATTTTATGTTCAGTACGATGTGGAGAATCATTGTACCAAGTTTCATTGCTCTGTGATAAAGTAAGTGTG
>JAVQKG010051029.1:0-15384 GCA_036025885.1 Hypseleotris bucephala
TATAGATTCATTGACTTTGTTTGTAATTAGTTTTTTTTTTTATTATTTAAAATTATTCAAATTTTTTTTTTTTTATTATTATATATATTTCTTTATATTTCAACCAAAATTATATTACCAGTTCAATATAGATATTATATGGTGGCTAAAAAAGAAAATTATTTATTGCCATATACAATATTCGTTTTTTTTTGTATTGTAGTACTGCACTTAAAAAAAATATGTAGCATGAAAATGTACCATCCTCTTCCATAACGTTCATAAAAGGCGTGAGCAGGTTAAGCAGACTGCAGCTTATGTTTTACAAGTCATTTCAGTCGCGGTGCAAAGCTTTTTGTTCACACCACAAAACTCGCCCCAGGAGACCCCAGACCTCCATCAGTGTCTTTCCCCGGGAGCTGCCTCCGGGCGCAAGGGGGCAGAGTGCCGCTTCATGTCAGCCCAAAAATGTCACATTGCTTCAAAAACACGCACACAAAAACACACAAAAACACACACATCTCCCCTTAGCATACAGCCCTGTGATTGCCTCCCCAACTCCGCAATTTACTTTTGCATCTCCATCAACTGCCAAGGAAGCCACGCATGCCCAGAATTTGAGTGTGTGTGTGTGTGTGTGTGTGTCTAGATTGTGTAAAGTCAAAGTGTGTGTGCGTTGTGTGATTGTAGTCTCCCGGTGTGAGGAAGCCTTGAGGCCTGCCTGGCACAGCTTGAGGGCACACAGAGGAAGGTGATTATCTCATAGCTGGCAGCCATTCAGCTCCAATAAAGACTAAAGGAACTTACACTAACTAGGTGTAGCTATTGTAAAAGTGATGCTCCATCTACACCAACTTACACCTGGCTTTGTGTTATTTTCTAAACTTGTTGTAGGTGCTATAAACTAGACAAAATGCAAACTGTACTCTTCAGAATTGAACCAGGTCTAAACCAGATCTAAACCAGATCTAAACCAGGTCTAAACCAGGTCTAAACCAGGTCTAAACCAGGTCTTAACCTGGTCTAAACCAGGTCTAAATCAGGGCTAAATCAATGCTAAACCAGGTCTGAATCAGGTCTAATTCAGGTGTCAGGTCTAAACCAGGTCTGCAGTAGGTCTTCATAAGCCTAAATCTGGCTTTCGGTGTGATATCAATGTCAATGTGGAACAAATGGTGAACTGTATTTTTTTGAGCATACAGGGACACACAATGTATTTTTTTGTGCATTGTTATGATGGCTCAAAATGCTTTTTCCACCACCCTGGAGGTCCACTAGCAGCATGCCAATTCACAATCAGCATGCCAAGTGCCTGATTTTACACTGTGATTTATATTTGGAATAACATTTTTGACACTCTTTGAAAGGAGTAGAATCAATCTGATGTGTGTCTTTTTGGAGAAAAAAACTTGAAACTTGTTAAATTCTTGAGTTTTACTTGCTGCATATATTAGAATAGTATTATGCTTGCACATTCAGTGTTTGCAGATATTTATTGTTTGGTTATTGTTATTGAAGTGGGTTTGGTTTGGGCATTTTGCTGTCCCTGTAGTGTGCAGTTTATAGAATTGTGTAAAACTGACAAACAAGTGAAAAATTCAGTATATTTTATTATCTGTATGAAAAGAAATGTTGCATAGAACCTATAATACAAATACCAACACAGTAAAGCTCAGACAAGCTAGTCTTTCTGGAAGATTGTGAAGCCAATTGTGTGATTTTGCCAGATCCAAGATGGCACCTTTCTTTCAGGATCATGTTTGTTTTTGGATACTCAAAGCCCGAGCCTGTGAGGGTCTTTCTTTGGGGAACGGTAGCTCTTTTGGCAGGTGACGGGCTCCCACACCTGGACCTGTAGTGTGTCCAGATGGAGGCGAGTGCAGTGGCAGCTGGTGGGACGTCCCCTCAGGACAGTGGTGTCGCCAGTGGGGACGCTCAGCCACCAGAGTCCCGCTTTCACATTCTTACAAAGAAATTCAGTTAACCTTACTTAATGAAAACCAACTGCCTTAATATTAAATAATGCCAACTAAAATTTCATATTTTTATTCACTAAATGTATAAGTATAACGCAATTGGCATAAACCTTTTTTATTAATCCTTTTTGTCACTTGATAGAATTTTTTATTTAATTTTTATGTGATTTTATTTTATGTGATTTTATTTATTTATTTATCAGACATATTGTCTGATATTGAAAAACAATATCAGACAAAATAGGATGATTGATAGCTTTAACATTTATTTCAAACAACAATAATGTATCGATATAGTTGTATCTTACTATTTCAATTCAGTTTCTTTTATGTGTGTGTGGCTGCCTGCTTATACCTCATTCACAGTGCCAACACCTCATTAGTGCAATATGCAAATGAACTGGCTGCGGGCCAGAGGGTCAGAGCACAAACTCGAATCAGAATAATAGCAGCACACTGGAGCACTTCAGTGTCGGCGAGAGTGTCCTCAAATGCCTGTCCAGAAACATGCAGCCGATAAGGAAATGTGTGTCTGTCTAACCTGAGAGTGAGAGGGTAGCAGTGATGCAGAGTGTATGGAAAGAAATGCCAGCTGTGATAAACAAAACAACTTTAATATGTAAAAAAAAAGCAATCAAAATGATGCCAAAGATCCACAAGATATTACCGCACAAATATATTAGCTTTTGACATCCAAAACCTTTCAGCACTTTAAGAAGTAACTAATTGCTACAAACAAAGTAAAAAATGTTTAAATGTTAAGTATTTGTTCAGAAAGATGTCTTTATTGTATCATGCCCATAACAGTAACATTGTAAGATTTTTATGGAACGTGGAATAGAAAGTAAGGGTCAGTGAGTCAGATGGACACTAAGTCAAACTAAATAAAAACTCTTTTTCTCCTTTAAGGAAAAAAAAAGTGCTTTGATATCTTTGTGGCATGAGATGACACCATATTACAGTAATGCATGCAACCTGCTCTGGTCTGATGCAAACACATATTTCTGACCATGCAACAGTGTGCAAACTTTAAAGGTGTTGTCTGTAAGTTTCCTAAAATAAGAAAAAGAAAAAAAAAGTTGAAGTTGACTTTCTGACCCTGTTGTATGATTTAAAGTGTTTTTTTTTTTTCAGAAGAGGGAGTAAAATCATAACTGACAGATTACCTACTTTACATCATAGAATAGGGTCAGATAAACCCGGAAAATTCATTTATTTAGCTATTTTTTGAAATAGAGACTTTAATAGAATAGATTCTTTATGTTTGATAGAGACTATGTAATTCCAGGTCGACTTATCAAACTCAAATTTGCAATACAAGGGAAATGCACTGAAAAGTTATATGGTGTTGCTTTAAATGATTTCTCTCTTGATAAGCAGCTGTGGCTCTGTGCTCCCAGACTATAAAATGGGAATGTGATTACAACACACTGAGGACTTATACTGTATAAGCTCAAAGTGCATTAAATAAAATTGAGCCATTGGAAATGAGCCAGACTAACTTTTATTACATAGCCAAGAATGACTGCTCCTAAAAGATAAATATATATATATTAGTTATTTTGGTTAAGCAATAGAAAATGAATGGGGGTCATGGGAAAAAAATGCAGGTACCAATTTGAGGTATTGACCTATTTTTGGACAGCCATAATGGGAAGAATAAACATTGGATTCTACAATACCAGGGAAACCCGCTGAGGACTACTGCTGCTGATATTGGGAATAGCATGCTAATTAATTCACTTTTTGTCTGGGGATTTCTAATTATGACCAGACTGTATTTTATGCTTGAACCTAATCTGTTTTTAGGGACTCAGTTTAAAAATCTTTTAATCTTAAATCTTAAATTTAATGTCAAACAAAGTCAGTGTGAAATAAAAAAAAAATCCATTAGCAACATTGTGAATGTTTACCACACATCCCGCATGCACACACTCACCACTCACATGATTTTGTTGATTGCTTTATATTCACCCATTTTTGCTGTCACCATTTCTGTTTTTCACAGTTGTTTCTTGAGTTTCCTTCTTGCCTCTGTTGTTTATTTTGTCCATTCGTAAAAAGCAGCCATTATTTCTTCCCTCAGGCGCGAGATGAGGACGGCCTCGGTGGGAAATTACCCCAGAGCGGCTTTACTCAGGACCCGCCCAGGCTTGTCTTCAAGACAAACAGCGATGTGCTTGTAAGGACCATAACCATTTAACACCAAATAACAAACTTCAGCTTAATGGCTATTTTATGTTTTTATTCTTTCATTTTTCCTGTCTGATGTGTGGCATTGAGATTGCTAGGTTCATAATTGGGATTCAGAAAATTGATAACACAAGAAGCATCAGCTTGTTTTATCAGCTTTCAAAACATTTTCATCCATAACCATTTGTTTTGCTGTGTCTGTTCTGTGTCTACATCTTTAGTTACTATTGTTCACATTATGATGATTAACTTAAAATGCCAACTATGCATAGATATTCTACAAGCATATTATCTCTGTCAGTTGCAGTATTACTTGATTATATGACACACAACATTCACACATCATACCACACTAAACATTAACACATTGGTTAGTATGCTTACCTCCTTTCCTTTGGTGTAGCTGTGAACTGTGGTAGTGTTGGCAAACTTAAGCCTAATGGTAATCAACTGGCAGACCGTGGGACCCAATATTATCAATGATCAATTTACTGAGACCCAAATAACATAGCATTGTTTAATTTCTTCCTTTTATTTAATAAAAAAATATTATGTGTCGTAAATATAGTACAAATAATATTTGTTTTCAAATAAGCTAAGCATTAAAACTTTAATCATTAAATCATGAAACAAGTTACATAACATTTTGATGAAAATTTTACATTTTCCACCTGTTTTCACTTCGCCATGGTAAAATGAGAAAGTGTTACATATGTGCAGGGGAGGCCTCATAAATACAATATGTATATAATGTAAAAGAATAGCACATACAGTACTTGGCTTGAAAAATGCATTAACAACAAGACAGCAAGAAACATGAGAGGTTGCGCAATCAAACAAAAAATAAACTATCAGAGGCCCGTCAGCATTAGGACGTAAGCATACACCCAGCATGTCCCACAGGCCCACTTTACCCCAAACACCTTCTAGATCTCACTTATCATTCTTATACAGCGGAGTTATTTTACTGACAGAGAAGTGAGTGAGTGTGTGCTGTGGTGAAATACAGTGCACTTGACATTCACCTGGACAAGTGAGAATGGCCTTTATGTGTCACATCTAAAGTGACTAACTGTAATGGTCAGCTCAGATAAGGTCCACTTCTCATCATCTGGTGCTTCAAGTCTTGAAGATAGTCTAGTGCTTTGAGAAGACAAGTCAGAAATGCAATAGTTTTATGGCTTTCATGGATTAATTTTTTTTCCATCATAACATTTTCAATTGAAAGTAATTTTAGGAGTTGTTGTGTGGTGTTTTCTCAACTGAAAATTCGCATATTCGGTGTGTGTCCCTTAAAAGACTTTTTCTCATATATCTTTGTAAAAAGGTAAAACTACTATTTTTATGCAAGTAAACTAAATTATTTTTGAGTTGGAATTAAATAGCCCCTTTAAATATCCTTTCTAGTGGTTTTAGAAGGCGAGTTGAGAGATATCAGAAAGGCATTAAACATTATGGGAATTGTATGCCTTTTTGAAGTGTTTGGGATTCATTTTGTTCTATCTCTAGTTTCTCCTGTCCCCTATCTCCTATTTGTTGCATGTCCCTATAAGGCCCTCTTCCCCCCTATACTGGCAACTTCACTACTTCAACCCAAACAAGCAATGACATCAGCAAAGAGAAATTTCTTCACCTTTGTCTGTAAAAAAGTCAAATCAACACATTGAGTACTTAGACTGTTTAAGCTGAAAGTGCATTAAAGAAAATAACGTCACTGGAAAAGTCCAGTCACCTAACAGCCCATCAGGTGATTTCCATTCCAACAAACAACATTAAAATATGACAGAAAGCTCAGAGAGGGGTCCATTTAGATGTCTATTCTAGTGTTTAGAGAAGTCAGATTGGCTTTGACTTTCTTTGCCAGGGAATTTTAATCTCTCTGATAATGAGGCTAATGTAAAGTGATAGTATAACCATTGGCTCATGTTGCAGGTGGTCAGTAAAGCATTGCCAATGTTTAATTAACCCGTCTACTTAAAGGTTTTTTTTATTTTGTTTTCCATTTGAATATTTTGGAGAGAATATCTATGTCAGTGGTTCTCAAACGGTGGGAGGGGTTACACTGATGGTACATGAGCTGAGTAATTTGCAGTTGAAGGTTTAGTTATGATGGGCAGCTTGAATTTGATGTTTGCACGGACCTCGACCTAATCCTGGTTTAGGCATAGTTTAGTCCTAGTTTTTGCAGTTTAGTCCTGATTAGACCTGGTTCCAATAATGTGGTATTTTAAGATACAAATATTTTCTTAGATAGTTCTTGGTGTGAAAAGTTTGTTTACTGTCAAAACCCAAAGTGCCGGCTCACTTGAAGCACCTGGGTCTATTTTCATCGCTTTAATCCTTGTGTTTTTATGGCAGCAATCTGAGAAGTGTCAAAAGAATCATATATCGACCTTAACAGAGCGATACACAAGCCTGTCCCTCTCTGCACCTCTCCTGCTTAAGCCTCTTCATTTTCCAAAAGCCCTTCATCCTACACAAAAAACCTCTCCAGTGGTACTGTAGTTTCTCATCAGAGCGTACAACCTTTGGACTATCTCAAACTCTACAGACTCGTAACTCTCTGTAACCTCCATCTTTCTTTCTATTCTTTATCAAATCCTTCACATCTTCTACAACCTCTTCAAAAATCTGAGTGTTTTTTTTTAATTACCTTAAATGTATTTTATTTCTCTTCTTTCAAACTGTTGGTCAGAACTTGTATCTATTCTGAAAACCTTTACAATACAACGTTAACCTGTTCAACACTTGACATCTATCATGCCAAGTGATTTTTTTTATGACTATAGTTCCTTCATGTGTCCTCCACATATTTGCTTAAGTCCATCCCAGCAACTATGGGCCTATAAGGCAGGTACACTCAGTAGCCAGAGAGATTTACTCTTGCATTGGCCAGAGACAATTTAGAGTCAGCAATTCTACATGCATATTTTTGAATGATGATGGGAAAAATGCAGATTCCTAGAGAGATAGTTGTTAGCTGTGGGACTGTGAATGTGGTAACCACTCTGCCACACATGACGAGTTGCAACGTAAAAACAAAATAAAGTCACTGGACTGAACATTTATATTTTTGTCCAAATCTGTCATGTTTATAGTTAACATCGACATTTCCTGATATTGTCTCTTGATTAGATATTAAAACACGAACGCGTCATGTCCTGAGGTGACTGCACTTGTTTGGAAGCTTTTTAATTGCTGTAATGCAAACAGTTATACTACACCACCAAAGCCGGTTCAGTGACAAGGATGAGAAGAAATGACCATAATTACAGCAAACTGCAAACATCTGTGAGCGGTACAGTGGGGAGAAAGTGCACGAGAAAGCACAACTCCATTAGTGTAAAATACGCTGCAAAATCTCACTCAAACGAGCACAAAGTCATTAAGTGCTCTCCATCTGTCTTTGCAAGTTGAGGAAATTCACCACATTTATTATTTAAAAATATCCCGGGCCTGCCGTTATCAAACTCGCAAAGAGCACCTTCTGACTTTTACTCTGTCATGCCTCGTTGAATCAGCCGGGACAAAATGAGCAGTTAAAAGTATGGGATTCAAGGGAGTGACATCTGAGCAGCAGTGTTGAGTGTAGTTTTCCTGTGAAGCAAAGTCTGTCTGTTTTCTATCTTTTTTTCATTCCAGCAACAGAAATTCTTTTGAAGAAATCAAAAAATGAAACTTGAATGCAATAATTTGGTATTCATCTTTAATCATTGCTCTGGACTAATTTTTGAGACATTTAAAAGTCTGAGCAAAAATATTCAATTAGAGAGCAGAATGGTGCAGTTAAAAAGTTAGCTTTCACATGTAGCAGTTCTGAAAAGAAACGCAGGGCAGCAATATTTAATAATATATTAAGAAAATAGATAAAAGAAAACTAAAAATAAATTATTAGAAATTGGGAGCACTGACAACCATAGATCTCCACTAAAGCTTTGGAATAATTATTAAGTTATTTTACTGACTGCATCTTTGTATTTTGGTTATTTCTCTTTCTTAATTGCTCTAAAATGTGAGAGATTCACAGATCACCACATTAATCACATTATCACATTTCAAGTTCAAATCACAGATACAATTGGCTTCTTGCAATGTTACAGAAGATATAAGACATTTCTTGATGGTGGTCAGGACTGCAAAAACTAATTTTCCATGGCCCACTCCTGTCATTTTCCAAATAATGCTATCAAAATCAGAACATTACTTTCTCTTGCTAACAAGCATTGAATAACTTTTTACGCTGAGACAAAGAATAATCTCTTAAAGCTTTATAGGCCACAATTTACACTCCCAAAAGTTAGTGCGAGTTTCAATTCTGTTGATGTTTTTCTGCATCTTTTGGCCAAATAACTAAACTAAACAGTGGGCAAACATACTGTACCCACCTTATGGTTGCATCCCTGGACTTATTAACATGCAGCAGGGGGGCTCTAGGGTCTCTGTGATGGATGGATGTCGTTGAAGGGTCTGACAACTGATTAATGCCTTAATTATCTGCAGCGAGGGCCTGCCTCTCCTCCCCGCGCTGACAGAGTGAGCTGTGTGTGGCCTGACGAGTTTATGCCGTGTTCGGGGCTCGCCCACCGCTATCTGCTCTACCAGGGTCACATTCATTTACTTCCCCAAGAAAAATTTACTCTTTTTGTGCTGAAAATGTGTTTTAATGTTGATGAAACACTGCCGCAGAGGGGACAGACAAGTTTTCAATAGGGGAGTAGTTTAAACATAACTTGTAGTATATTAAAATTCAGGCTTTCATTCAGCATATAGAAATGTGTTTTGGCTTTGTCATCACAAATATACAGTAGACATACTTTCACATACTTTATCCATGAATTTGTCAGAGAAAATAAGTGAATTTACACATCCCAAAAATATGTACTACTCTGTATTTTCTTAGAGCACAACAAGTCTCCAACACGCTTACTCTTTTGTGTTTTCCGGAATTTCATATTGCTCTGGGTTAACTAATATTTAGTTTCCTTCCATCAAAAGGTGTCAATGGATAGATTTGAATAGATGGATATAGAGTATAGTCACTTCAACAGCACTTAGCAGCAAAATGCCATTAAAAATACATATTTGCCCAGATGGTGTGAAGAAAGGGTTTAAGGTTTTTTTCTAGTAAACGTGCTGGATATTATGAAGAACAAATAAGAAGTCTTGTGTATGTAGATGACAGCTGCTGATGTAGTTTGTGTGTGTTTTGTTGCAGGTGTGTGACTGGTGCAAACACATTCGCCACACAAAGGAGTATTTAGACTTTGGAGCTGGGGAGCGGAGGCTGCAGTTCTGCAGTGCCAAATGCCTCAACCAATACAAGATGGATATTTTCTACAAAGAGACGCAGGCTGCCCTGCCTGCAGGCTTGTGTAACCCGGGACATCCTTCAGCAGGTGACGGGAAGGGGGAGTGTGGTGGAGGGGTGCAGCTGCTCACCCCTGAGTCATGGGGATCTCCTCTCACAGACCTGAGGAGAAAGGCCCCATCACCCGGAGGCCCCAGCTCCTCTGTCCTGACCTCCACCACCTCCTCCGTCACCTCTCCCTCCGACAGCAGTGCAGTCTGTTCACCATCATCATCCTCAGCCAAGATCCCCACACCCAGATCACACGAGAGCCCCACTCTCGCCCCACCACCCGTCCCTTCTCTGCACCCACCTGTTGGGCTACCATCTGGCAGCCCTCCTATGATCATGACCCCTAGGGGGCCCATCCCGCTGCCTCTATTTATGGAGCATCAAATGATGCAGCAGATTCGACCACCTTTCCTTCGTCCCTCTCACCCAGGAGGTCCTAACAGTCCTTTGTCAAACCCCATGATCCCTGGAATAGGCCCTCCACCTCCTCCCAGGACCCTGGGCCCAACGTCCAGCCCCATGCACCGTCCACTTCTGTCCCCACATGTGCACCCCTCGTCAAACCCTGGCCCCGGCATGATGCCCCCTCACCCGGGCATCCACATGTCAGGTCTGCCCCCTTTCCCACCGGTCAACATGATGCCTAATGGACCTATCCCACTGCCTCCAATGATGAACTTTGGCATGCCATCTCTGGCCCCTCTAGTGCCCCCTCCTACTCTTTTGGTTCCATATCCTGTCATAGTCCCTCTCCCAGTCCCTATCCCAATTCCAATACCAATTCCTTTAAGCCCCAAAAGCTCCAGGGACCAGCCCGAAAGCAGTGGACATGTTCACAACAGTCCACAGTCGGAGGCTTCTTCTTCAGGAGACCACACTGTGGGGGCCAGACGAGGGGACAGAGGGGACCTGTCCCCTGGGTGCTCCACTTCAGAAAGGACCAGGACTAAGGTGGACTTACCTGTGAAAGCAGAGGACACATCAGGGACCCCTTGTATGACAGGCAGCTCCAGATCAGTGGATGGAGTGATTGATCTGACTGTGGGACAAAAGCAGCACATTGTTCACAGTGGGGTCCAGGTTAAAGTAGAGGCAGAGGCTGAGTCCAGATCCCCACCAGCTGAAGGACAGTGTAAAGAATCTAAGAGTACTCATGATGGGACACAAGGGGGCGCCTGTGAGAGGATACGTAAAGCTACACAGGATGAGGGGTGGACTCAAATACACGCACTGGAACCACCAGCCCCCTCCTCCATAAACAACAGCTCACATCACAATACTAATCAACCAGTGAACCAGCATAATAATAATCATTATATTTCTAATCTTACCCCACATCGGAGTCAGCACCATACTCCAGCCCAGGATCAAAGCAGTCCTGCTGCACTGTGTAATGTGATAGTCAATGGGACAGGGTGGCATCCCGTTCTGCCCCCTGCCTTTGAGATGGACCGAAGAGGGGAGGGGACCACCTCTGATGGACACACAGCACCAGCCAATGGAGAGCTGGAACGGGACGCACTTAAAGAAAACAACTGCTCAGTGTCAGAATGGGAGCCTGGTAAGAGGGGCTCAGGACCAGACGAGGAGACTAACCTAGTGCAGGGTAAACCTGACCCGGACTCTAACCTGGAGGAGGGGGAGCATGCATATGCACTACCCCTGCTGTCCACCGGGGGCTGTGTGGTCATTCAGCCTGTGCCAAAAACTGGCACTGACAAAACCGCCTTCCTGTCCTGCTCTATCAGTGCCCCTATGTCAGGAACAGGCAGCCCTGAGCTCGAGCCACCACTCAAGAGAAGGTGCCTGCGAATCCGCAATCAAAATAAATGAGGTAAGATTTAATAAAATCATATATATTCTGCAGTCATTTAATTGTATTTCATTACATGTTTTAAATAATATACTGCAAAGTAAAAGCATTGTTAATCTAAAACTGAACTAAACTAAATTGAAGTACAATACAATAAATATCTACCGGTTAATATAAAAATGCAACCTCAATTGCAATAATTTCAATTAGGTAATCCTCACAGCCTCTGGAAGTATTTGATTTCTGAAAGCATCATACAGATTACTCCAAACATAGATTGTAGGAAGACCCTTTTGTTTTATAATTATATTCTTTGTTTTACAGATGGTTGCTCTGACGACTGCAGTGCCATCAGCAACACTCTCATCTTTAACCCTTCTGCTGTTCATCAACACAAAGGCATTGGTCATTCCCCTGTACTTTACCCAACATCTTTATAGTACCAGCAACAATCCACCTTTTATGGTCCAACTATGGTTTATTGTCCAAATAGGATTTAAAAATGAGAAGGATTTTGAGTCTTAGTGACAGTCTATGGTGTCAGCTGCAGCAGGATTTTGTTCAGCTTTTCTCCTCTTTACATTTACAGTAACTCAGCCCATACTGCCCTTAACAGAATTTTTAGTTCAGTATTTAATATGTTTGATTTCACATTTCTATTCCTAATTTGATCTATGTAAGAAGTTACAATATGGTTAGCCTAAAAAACAGATACAAATTAAACTTCACCAGCAAGTAATAAGTCCACCATACTTTTGAACAAAAGTCCAGATTGACTATAAACCAGTTGTTGTCATAATCATTCCTGCTCTCGCGTCCACACAAAGTGCTGTCTCTGTGCTTAAGCCTCACAAGACGCTGTAATAAGGGGCCCTGCTGTTTAATACCATTTCAAGGCTCAGTGCATCTGAAAGAACTGCATGGCATAGCACTGCAAGAACTCTGCCAACCTGCAACGGGCACTTTCCACCGCAGGCTAAGACTTAGTCTTTTCTATAATACATTAGCACTGATGCTCCTGTCATATGTTAGTGTGAGAGTGACTTCACTGGATTTAGAGGTGGGAGAGAAAATCCTCTGAACCAGACAAAAAAGAAAAGCACAAAAGAAGCCAGGTTAATTCTCAACTGTTCTTTGTATCCATTATTTCTGCCAAGTGAATTTGTCAATATTATTTAAAGCCAAATGTTAAGCCACTGTTGTTTTGAGTCAGTGTGACTGCACAGCTTTTTAGTGAGGTGACCGGACTGTCACCTATCCCTTCACAAGGGTGCTTAAGCCGGGATAATATGTAAGACATTGTGAGCAAGAAGAATCTATTTGCCAAAACCTGCTGAGGTGCGCAAACAAAGCACCAGGCATTTTAAAAGAAATTCAGATCTGATTTATAATTGCCAAAAAGAGGAAGAATTTATTTAAAACCGATGGGATAATATCCAGTTGTAACAGTTTGTTGGTGCACGACAAGGTCATATCACACAAATATAGCACTTTAAATAGTTTGTCATTGTCAGGCTACATTAAAAAAAAGTTTGCAGTTTTGCTCATACCAGTTGTTTGCCAGTCAATTATGCACTGTTTCTTTCTCAAATAATAAAACACAAAAAAATTTGAACAAATAGGTATAGATTGGGCCAAAGAAAAGTCCCCAGTTGCAATGACTGTTTATCTATAAGAAATGTGTTATTCTCTGTGCTTATTAGGCAGGCATGCAGGCCTGGTTAAAGTGGCCATTTATGTAAGTGTTTCCCAGCCTTCAAGTCTCTGACCAAAGCAGTAGATAACTTTTTTTATGATTGTTAGTTATTTTGAGCTTTCTTTTTTTATTTTGAAATTGTCAGTTAAACTTATTTTTTCTCTCTTGACATGCACTGAATTGCTGCATAAATCATATTTTTTAGATGGTTGTCCTTTTCATTTACAGTATTATCATGATGATGAACTTGTAATTTAATTAAAACTAAGCAATTCATCATGCCATTTGGATCATAAACATATGTCAGTGTTAGAAGAATTGCTAAAGTCAATTTTAGTTCAATAATTCTGAATTGTACCATCTTAACTGCCGTCCATTGTGCCCCCTCTCCCCACTCAAACTCACGAAAGGCAAAACAACATTGTGTCTTGTACGCAGTCATATAAATGTGTGTAATACAGTTGGATGTTAAATGGAGAGTTACAATGGAATCTTGGACTTCTGACTAAGTCTTTGTGACGATAAACAGACTTTCGACAAATCTTCAGCATTCCTTTTTGATGATGGACTACAGGCCAGGGTCATCAGCCTGAAATATGCAATGACAACTAACTTCAACCCCAATCGGGACAAGAGGTCCACAAACATGACATAACTTTGTGTTAATCAAAAACAACAGAGAAGTTGCCTTAACTCTTGCTTGTATAATCTTTACAGTTAAGACAATGATGCCCGAGAAGAAAAAAATACTTTCTTTGTACAAAATGAAATAAAGCAGAAACATCACTTTTGTTATCTTGCCACTCTCAATGTACAGATGATCAGCTTTTTCTGTAACTTGTAGGGGCCGTCACGTTTTAATAAGAATCTCACTTCCCTACTCCCTGTACCTGAACATCTGTTAACATTTTAACTTGTGGTGATCTGTCAAATCTTTTGTGTACATTTTATAGTATTATT
Source organism: Hypseleotris bucephala (assembly GCA_036025885.1). Lineage (NCBI taxonomy): Eukaryota > Metazoa > Chordata > Actinopteri > Gobiiformes > Eleotridae > Hypseleotris > Hypseleotris bucephala. The sequence continues at coordinate 13,977 of JAVQKG010051029.1, forward strand.
TATTGCTGACATGTTTTGCATTTGCAAAAACAAGGTTTGACCTGAGCATTAAATTTCAATGTAAATGCCTGGTGAACAGTGAAACGCTTTTTTAACTATAAAACTGGAGAAAATAATGTCTTTTTCTTATAACGTTGTAACATGTACATAACATGTGGCCAAATTGCTTTGGAAAATATTCATTTTTGTGTTGTAACCATAATTGTTTTATTTGGTAAATTGCTCATGATGATAAATAAATAAGAAAAGTGATCTTGTTTTGTGAGATATAAATATTATTTTGAGTCATGAGACAGCACACACACACAGACACACAAACACACAAATGCCCCTCCTAATTGCACAATCCCAGTGTTTCTCAAACTTTTTTAAACCAAGGACCACTTGGACCTATAGTTGCCAGAGACAACTATAGGCAGCCCCGAGATGCAAAAGCGTGTTTTTTGTGCGGCCAGACAAAGACTACAGTCTGAATTAAGGCTAAATTTGCCTAATTTTGAAATTAGAAGTCAACTTATCTTTGATCATTGGGGTCTTGTGAACTGTGAAACACTGAATAAAATGAATTGATTTCTTTGTGTCATCCACCAGTGGTCCCTGCACCACAGTTTAAGAAACACTGCACTATAATGTATAGCGTAGGCTAACTCAAAATCAACATAATTTAAAATATATAAAGACAATGAATAATGTCCTTAAATAGCATGTAACCGCTATTAACTCTTCCCAAAACAGAAATGCTATCTGACTACTTAGGCTACAGGCTCTTTTTTTTATTAAATCATTTTTATGTGGTTGTCAAAAATAGGCCTAAACCAGAAAGTATTATTATTAATAATACATTTGTATGTATTGTGTGTAAGAATATTGCAAACTTAGTGCAGTCACTTTTCCATGTCTGTCATTTAAAAAGGATAGCCTACTATATACTATTAAATAGCCTATCTGTCAAACTGATTGCCTGACAGATGTTAAAGAGTAACTAACCCCCAAAACACTTTTTTTTTGCTGATAAACTGTCTAAATGGGTCTCTACTAGTGCTGTCTTCTTGTTACTGTGCAATTTTTGACATTTTCATGTAAACTTGTTAGATTCGGCAAACTTTGGTCTAAAACCGTCTTAGTGCTGCCCTCTTTGGGTTGAACAGTGGCTACTGCAGTTGAATTTCCCTGTTGGTCTCAACGGTACATCTTAGTTTTTGCTTACGTCACGGACTGCGGCTCTGGTATAAAAGCATCTCGCAGACACACGCCCCCGTGGCGAGTCAGGAGTTGGAATTGCGAGCATTACGAGCATTATCGATAGCGTTTATTCAGGTTAGCATTTTATTACAACTAGCATTTTAGCACTTAGATTAGTCAGAATATCTGTTTAGTTTAATTACTTAGATTATTTAGCCATAGTTAT
>JAVQKG010051054.1:0-11261 GCA_036025885.1 Hypseleotris bucephala
GGTCTAGGTCCTGACCGAGATCCTGGCTCAGATCTGGAGAAGGGTCTAGGTCCTGACCGAGATCCTGGCTCAGATCTGGAGATGGGTCCCAGGCGCTCCTCCTGGTTGCTCTAGCAGCATTGAGGGATGGGTCAAATGCAGAAGACACATTTCTCTATAGGCTCAAAAAAGTGTAACCTTAAAGCTGCACTACCCAATTTTGTAAAACAGTCCCTAGTTTGAATGAATCTCTTCAATCCCTTGTCTCACACATAAAGCACACACTGCCTCATATCTTCCCAAATCAGATAGTGTAAGAAAAAGCAAGCAGTGCTGTGAAGTTTGCTTTTAGTAGGCTACTCCACACATACTTAAAGGTCTTATATTATCAACCATTTCGGAGCACGTTCTAATGTTGTTTCTACCTCAAACCCAAAGTTGCGTAGTTTCATTCGCACTTTTGAGTAATCTTAAATGTTTATATTTCCCCTCTCCAAGAGCCTAAAACAGATTTGACAAATAGTGTTGTAACAAATAGTGGGAAATCACTTCTCTTTATCTCTAGGAAGTGCTCCAACCTGCTCCTGCACTGTCAACAGACCATCCAGAGAACCATTGTTGCTACTTTACTTGCTTGTGTATTTGGCTATGAGGGTGTTGGCTTTGTTTATATCCCAGAAGAAGGGAAACAATGGTTGGAGCTTTTTTGGGAAACCCCCAAAATCTGGGGGGCAGAAGTGGGAGCTCCACAAAACAGCTTGTATTAGATATTGTGTGTTTGATATGGTAAAATGTAAATATATCCAAAATAGACTGAAATGCGCAAAAGAAGCCAGCCAGACTAAATTTTGCCTTCTCTTCTATAGTCTGGAACCGCTACCATAGACAGCTGTATCAGATCTGTATCATATCGGGCCTTACACACGCAAAATTAACCAACATATGACAACATACTGTATATAACAACATGTCTATGTCTTTTAAAACAGAGGAGAGCGCGGTAGTAAACAATCGCTCCGTTGCAGTAGCCATCTTGTTTGTTTTGACTAAGGGATTTCAGGCGCAGTCATCACATAAGGCCCGCCCACGGCTGTGATTGGTACGGTACCAGGAAGTAACCGTCTATGGGAGCAGATCCACCTTTGTCGTATTGAAGAGAAGGCAAAAGTTAGTCTGGCTGACCAGGCTAGCATAATATAGTATCGTAGTATAGTAGACTTTAACACCAGTTTGCTCATATTATTCCTGATAGACTCCAGTTCTGGATACATAATGGATGTATCAACCAACCAGAGAGCTCCTGGACTGTGAAAACCTGTGATTGGTTAAACAGCTCTAAAACAAAACCTCTTATAATACAGCCCAAAGAGAGTCTCATTTTTCCCTTAGATTCCTTTGATTCTGCTGTACTTTTAACTTAATACATTTTTGTTCAAATTTCCAGACAAAGAAAATCCAGTAGTGCAGCTTTAACCTTAAGCGGACACAGGCAAAAGAGAGACGTGATGCAGTAAACATGTTTGACTTTGGTGTGCAAAAGTATACTCTTTATTCTTATTCTTATTATATATCCAACTTTATTTGACCCCGCCCGACCCTCCACCCAAACCCCACACCAGTGGCATTCCCCTGGCACCAGTAACTCACTATTACAATAGCCAATCAGAGCTCACCTGCTGAAAGAAGGCAACCAAACAAAGAAGAGCAGAAAAAAGGGTTACTTTCAGTTTTTTCTTGTTAAATAGTAATAAATACATTGAGATGCAGTGGTCTTTTTCTCTGAAGCAGAAAGGTTCCAAAGTTTTTTTTTCTCATATGGGTTTCTATCTCTTTTTAAATCTTTATTGATCTGTGTTGTATCATTAGCAGCAATCCGGACCAGTTGTCTTGGTGATAGCAGCACAGAGAGGAGGAGCTTATGGAGGAGGAGAGCAGGAGGAGGGAGGGGTGAGCGAGTAGGGCCTCACGATATACCCACAAATCATTCACAAATCATTCACAAATCATCCATCAAAACAGTCAATGTAGGTGGCAAAACTCACACAGGCTAAAGTCTGAAGTTGACAATTCAAAGTTTGTAAACAGAAGGTTCTAAATTCAAGAATAAAGGCAAAAGAAGGCAAGACCGTAATACAGTTTCAATGGAGAAATTAACATTACAGACAATATTGCAAATCAAGATGACAAATGATAGACCACTCTGCTACATGTAGGTAATGTCAGAGCCTGGTTAGGAAACATTAGTGAATGGACCTGTACATTATGTCCTTACAGAAATGATGACCGCAACAGTTTTTTCATTGTATGTTCAGAATTATTCTATCCCTCACCACAAATCACACTTTTTTGTAAAGTTAACTCACTTTTGTCTCCGGTCGCCTCCATTAATTTTGAAGATTCCATATCACATTTTAAAGGGTCTATAAAATTGTTAAAAGTCTAAAAGTATATTAGACCTCATTTTTGAAAATACAGAATTTCTTTCAGCAGAAAATAATTAGCGCCAACATGTTGCAATAATATTGATTTCGTAACATTCAACATGGTTATCGAATATCGTGCAGCCCTATACAAGAGGCACACGGCCACACACACTCATACACACACACGTACACACACACACACAGTGCATATAGTGCTTTAGCATGTCCCCACACCGCCACAACCAACACATGAAGGAGGCGCACTGGAACAAGACATCTTCTCAAATCTAAATCACACTATCATTTAGAAGGCCATTCTAAACTGGGAGATGCTTCTCAATAGTGTAGTGAAAGTCCACAAAGGCCAACACAAGACCTAGACAAGGGGTGTCCAAACTGTGGTCCAGGGGCCGTTTACCTCTCAATTAGATCAATGTGACTCTACATAAGAGAACTAAACTAGAACAATCAACAGTGTAAACCTCAAAATCAGGTTCAGGTGAAGACTCAGGTTTGTTATAATGTCAAGTTCATCAAGTATTTGTGTGTTCTGAATCTATATCTTATAACCCAAAATGAAACGACTGAAGAAATGGACTGGCAGGATATTGTACTAAACACTGTACATTGAATTTATTCTTGCACTTTTTGTCCCAGTTTTCAGAGGCCTGTCACACACGGTTAGATGTTCAGTATTTTTACTCTTTTAAGGGGGATTATAAGGAAGAGTGTTGTATCTATGAATGTTGTAATCCATGTTGAACTATTTCAATATTATTGTAAATTTGTAAATAATGTCATGTGTAAATGCGACAGCTCCACAGAGCGCGTATCTCCAGGCGGTTGTGGCGGTGGAGGGTAAACAAAAGCAAGCCTACGGCCCCAATGATTGAGCTGCACTCTGATTGGACACGTGTCACTTCTCTCTCCGCCTCCTCTCCAGGCATTAACCAATGAGAACACACAACTCCTCAAACCACAGAAAAAAAAAATCAACAACAAGAATATGAAGAAAACTAAGTGGTCACAGCCATTCCTTTCAGTCCAATCACAACAAAAGACACAAGAGCCAAAGAAAGAGTAGTCCAGCCTCCCCTCCCTCTCCTCCTCTCATGCACACCACTCCGTCAGCTCAAAGGGCTGGATGTGTGTGGTTGAGTTCAAACGTATGGCTTTAGGGCACGGTTCAGGGTATATCAAGAGTTGGCGGGCCCCTCGTCAGAGTCCGGCCTGCCCCTGCCCCCCCCGGCCGCGGGGTTATTGTTGTTGGAGGCGGGGTAGTAGTCCTCGGGGGGCGGGGCTTGGGGCCCGGGGGCGTTGGGGGCAGCGCGAGTCCGGAAGGCGGACAGTCCCATTGGCAGGCCCAGGGGCAGGGAGGCGGAGCCGAACTGAGAGGCGTCCACGGAAGACACCGCGCCCAGATGGTGCAACCCCAGGGACACACCCACATCCATGCTGTCACTCATCTGAGGGGAGGAGCCGGGCTGCCCCCCCGGCCCGCCCTGCCGAGGCCCGCGTCCCCCGTTACCGTGGTGTGAGTACGAGGGGTGGGGGTGGTGCGGCGGGTCCAGGAAGTGACGCTGGTGCTGTTGGGATGCGGCCGGCTTGTGCAGCAGCAGCTGAGTGTAGGCGGCGTCCTGACCACCCCCTCCGCCCTCACCGCCCGGCCACATCCTCATCTGCTGCTGCGAGGGGGCCTGGGGACACACAGAGATCAGGTCAGTGTCCCTGAGCAATGAGGACAATACCACACAGAAGTACAGAGGTGGATTTACCTGAGGGCTGGTCATTTCATAGTCCGAATGCGTTACAGCAGAGTTGTAGTAGCGGTTACTGTAGCGGTAGTTGCGGTTATCATTGGAAGAACCACTGGAGCCACCTGAAAGATACAGTGTAACTGTTAATCACCTGAGTGTTACAGTGTTACAGTGTAACTATTAATCACCTGAGTGTTACAGTGTTACAGTGTAACTGTTAATCACCTGAATGTTACAGTGTTACAGTGTAACAGTGTAAGAGTTAATCACCTGAGTGTTACAGTGTAACAGTGTAACTGTTAATCACCTGAGTGTTACAGTGTTACAGTGAATAGCCTGAGTGTTACAGTGTAACTGTAAATGTTACAGTGTGCTACTAGTGACTGATGGCATTGATGATGTGTGAGCTGTGAAGTTCATGCAGAACATGCAGGTCTTACCAGAGCTGGACACGGAGCTGGTGGTGGAGGTGGAATGGGAGTGGTCCATGGCAGGAGAGGTGGAGGTGGATGAACTGGTGTTTGTCCCTTCATCTGTGGTCTTCTTAAAGAAGTTGTGCTGCAGAGCGTAGAATGGCGTGATACGGCTTTTGGGATCGTAGTCCAGCATACGCAGGATCAGGTCTGCACCAGGACACATGATTATTGAAGTTATTTATTGTAATGCACAAGTCATGTAATGCTGTATGTACAAATGTGTTTACCTTTAAACTTGAGATAGTCACAAGGGGCGTGTCCGGGCTCTCCTGATCTGCGGGCCCCGGGGCCCCCTGTCTCTACTCCTAAGATTTCATGAAGACGCCGCGTGGCCGGGGGCTTATACTCCTGTCACAAACACATGAGCTCTTAGAGACTGTACAGAAGACCTTATGTGAGCCACATAAACAGAGCAGTACCTTTTTAATGTCCTTGTTCTTCTTCACAGTCCACAGACCGTCTGACAGTTTGTCAAAATACTTCCTGGCTTTGGGTGCAGCGTCCAGCATGTGACTGGGAGGGACCCCCAGCACCTCCACAATCTTATTCATCTGGTCCACCTGCACAACAAGAGAGACCACCATGTAACTCACTTCACCCACAACTGATCAGCATCAAAATACACAATACACAAGAAGAAGATGCACTCAGAGATCAGGATCACCTGTTCCTTTACTGACCCCTGGTGGCTGAACATAGGTTATTGCCTGGCTAGTTATTTAAACTACCTACATTTACTTAAAATATTATTTTAATCAGACTGATTAGGGCTCCAGTTAACAATTATTTTGCTAATTGCAGTCAACTTGTTTTGTATTAAATCAATTAATAATCACAGAGCAAAAAGTGCATAAATATTATTATATTATAAATATATTTCTACAGATTTTGGACCAGGTGAAGCCAAAACTATGCCACCTGGGGACTTTGATGTTTGATTAAATGATTTTCATCTTAAATGCAAAATGGTTTATTTGTAGCCAAAAAGCCAAAAGTGGGCTTTGTGCTATGGGTGGGTTGTAGAGTCTGTACACTCACTACAGTTAACAATTATTAACAATTAATAACGTTTAAATATTTCAGACCTACAAACTAAAGTGTGAGATGATACAGTTTCACATTGTACTTATTTTAAATCCCAGTCAAACTGAATAAAAAAGCTGTAGATTATTTTGAGCAGTAGATGGTGCTCACAACACATGAAATCCTAACAGAATTAGGAGTTCCTGTTCCTGAGCAGAGGTTGGTGTAGTGCATGTATACAGCCTGGTGGAGTCGTTCTAGTGGCAGCATGACAGCATCAGTGGATTGGTGAATGAGGCCAATGTTATTTATTAGATTTATTTATGGACCAATAAAGAAAATGATATTATATTACACTGTAATTCATCAATGATATTGATTTATAATTTCTTGCTCTTTTAAGAGACTTATAATCGATGTTACAATAGTGATATATAAACAGGTTTAATGTGTTCTATGTGTTTTACAATGAGTTTTACTTTAATGTGGAAAAGTCAATGCTCTAAGTTTTTGCTTTAGTATCAGTGCATAATAAGTTGGGTGTTTCACTTGATTGTGCCCTTTCCCTGTTTAAAACCATAAAAAGATCTCTATTCGGTCCATGTGTGACAGATGCTTGATGATCTGGGTGTTGAAGGTGTTACCTCATTGGATCCACTGAACAGAGGCTCTCCTGTGTGCATCTCCACCAGGATACAGCCCAGGGACCACATGTCGATGGCCAGGTCGTACGGCATCCCTAGCAGCACCTCCGGAGAGCGGTAGAAGCGGCTCTGGATGTACTGGTAAATCTGAGAGAGAGCGTCAACAAGTCAGCAATATAAATGTGTCTCCAAATATACTAACACCATTTTATTAAGTATAGATCACTACTTCAATTTGATCATGATTAGATATGACTTTTGTATTTTTGGTCCATTCATTCATATTTATTTATTTGCCCATGACAAATATGATCAAACTAATAATAACACAAAACACATAATCAGGGTATATGCAGGGATCTCAAAGTGAATTTCAAGACTTTTTCAAGACCATTTAAAACCCTATCTGAAAAAATTTAAGACCTTATCGCAAGATTGATTTTACTAATAAACCGTTGTATTTTGTGGTTAAAATTTATTGTAGGGCTATATGTTCTTAGTCTTGTTCTGTTCTAAGCACGGCCCTCACCCTCTGTCCCAGCTGGCAGGAGGAGCCGAAGTCCACGATCTTGATGGCAGACCTCTTGGGGTTACACAGCAGGATGTTCTCTGGTTTCAGATCGCAGTGAATGATTGACAGCTCTGGCGTGGCCAAGAATAACAACGCTGACGAGACAACACATACTTTATTAACATCAAGAAACCAACATCTCGTCTAACTTTTGTCCATGTGTTGTTTTAGAAAATCAAACATGGCTGCCACTGCCTGGCCAAAAAACAAACAAACAACCTGGATACTGAAGTTTCATTTATTCAGACAATAGAGATGCTTGTCCTTGACATGTTTGGACTGTACTACAGTCTTCCTCAGAGTAACTCCGCTCACCTGTGCAGAGCTGCTGTGACTCCCATGTGGAGAGCTGCTGTGACTCACCTGTGCAGAGCTGCTGTGACTCACTTTTATCTGCTGCTGTGACTTACCTGTGCAGAGCTGCGACTCACCTGTGCAGAGCTGCTGTGACTCCCATGTGGAGAGCTGCTGTGACTCACCTGTGCAGAGCTGCTGTGACTCACTTTTATCTGCTGCTGTGACTCACCTGTGCAGAGCTGCTGTGCAAATTTGCGGGTGAGGTTGAGCGAGACTCCTCTGAAGTTGGTGTTCCGGAGCAGGTCGTACAGGTTGTAGCTCAACAGCTCGAAAACCAAACACAAATGATTCCGAAACATAAAGTGACGCTTCAAGTGGACTGAAAACAGACACACAAGGGACATGGGTCACTACAGCAATATATGAATGTTCAACAGGCCAGAATAGAGGCAAATGACTTCATTTAGAAAGTAGAATAATTATAAGCATACAATGAAAAAACTATTGTCATCATCAACAACAGGACTTGTCCAATAAAAACTAAAAATCATTAAATCCAGCAATAAAATTATTAGATAAACATACAATGTGGGGTACCTTCACTAGTGTTTCCTAACCAGGCTCTGACATTGAGGTTTAAATTTGCAATATTTTGTGGATAATGTAAATTTCTCCTGTTCAGATTTGATATTGTCTTTTAGAACATTCTGTTTACAAACTCTGAAAGGGTCTATAATCAAGTCAAGAAGTCACTGAACACATGTATCATCTACTTATAATGCGCTCACACATGTGAGTTATGATTATGTAAGTACAAAACAACATGAATTTATTCACTTTAAAATATAGCCCCTTTTATGAGTCACGTGAACTAAGAATAGTGTTGTTTTGTGTTCATTTTAACAGGAGAGCAAACTAAAAATGTCAAATATGAGATTTTAAAGTCTAGTTTCATGCTGACATTGTATGCTAATCACTACATACAATACACTTAACAGCAGCTTCTGACTTTACTTACATTTAGCTAATATGTTTTCAGTTGCTAATACCAGCTTGATTCTATTTGCTATATTTGATTGCTAATGCTAATAGTTCCAAAGGATGACCATATAAAAATACCCTGATCTTGTACATTGTTCATGAATATTGTGAGACTCACCTATGTAATATTTCATCTCTGTGTCATGCTTGTTCATCAGCTCTAACAAGCGGAGCTCGATCTGTGCCTGGTTTAGAAAGGCCTTTTTGTTCTTGATAATCTTAATGGCGACCCACTCCTGCTCATGGTGATCGTAGGCCTTCACCACCTGCACACACATGGGAAGGAAGAGTTAGTAAAGAATCAGTATCCCACAGTGTCAAAAGACACTGTGGGATAGGGCTAGAAAAGGTTGTGACAAGTTATGATGATCTGTTAATGTGGCTTGTGATAAAGTGCATTCAGTGTACAGCTGAAACAAATAATCGGATTAATCGCGATTAATCGATTATTGAAATAATGGCCAACTATGAATAATAGTTAACTAGAGTATACAAATTCTACAACATGCCATTTGCTGAGAAGACAAGCAGTAATTAAGCCAAAACTGTACAATATATGCATTTTACATTTAAGATGAAAAACCTTCTTGGTCTGTAAATATTTTCAATCCAGAAGTCTTCAGGTGGAAGGGTTTTAGCTTCAAAATTTGTAAAATTTCCTATGCACTTTTCACCAGTTGCTAACAGTTATAACGTATTATAATACCTGACCTTATAAGTGATGATAAAATGCTTTATAGTGTGTTATGATTATTGTTATAGAGCATTATAATCATTTATGAGTGTTTATAACTATAGTTATACAGTGCTATAACGTCATTATAACTCATTATAAATACATTTATAATGCGTTATAGAGATAGGCGTCAAATAAAGTGTTACTGAAATGTTTTATGAAAACACTGATAGCTGTCTTCTGTGTAAGACAAAAATACAATGTCACCTAAAATTGTCATAAGATCATAATGGTGATTTTGGTTTAAAAAAATCATCATTTTATATTTTTACCTTAGCTCTCTCACTACACACGTGTCCACTCTGTACTATAGTTTAATCTCATGTCCAGTAGTGGTCAGATTTACTGCTGACAGTTGCTGGTGTTATTCCCTCCTTTTGCCGGATCCCACCAACACAGCTGCACATGTGCTCTCTTGTCTGACTGTGGTCTCACACTTTTCATTTCCTACATACTGTATTACCTTTAGCAGCAGCTGCACCGGGCCCTCCGCTCTGACATGCTCCCTGTCTGTTAGTATAGGACTTATCCAGTGAGCGCACACTTGGACTTTTTTTTTTTTTTTTTACAGCGCCGGTTTCAAGGAGCACCACCTTGAAGCCGGTGCCACTCCTAACTGCTAGTGATTTTACGAGATGCCTCTGTGCCAGTCCGCCAGGCCGCTACACCGCAGCCAGATTGCAAAGGGAGCACTGGGGATGCCACTGCAGAACACGCACCATCTGGGAGAGTGTGCGAGAGGAGGAACTGTGTGCATATGTTTGTGTAGGTGTGAGTGCATGTAAAGGGAGAAGGGCTGTGAAAGAGGAGGAAAACCTTTGGCTCTTTGAGGGAGGCCGAGCTGCCCCTGCCGCTCTGCTGATTTATGGGCCTCCGAAGGAAATGTCTCATTTGTCACTTTTCATCTTATTTTTCCATGTTATTTCTTTTCATTCCTTTTTGTAGATTTCCATTAATGTCCAGTCTGTTTTGTAGTAAGCATAAGAAAATAAAATCATATATTCATTTGGCATTTTGTAGTGTTTGAGCCAGCAGTTGACAGAACAGCTTTTTACTAACCAGAAAGTTGTCAATTTGAGTCCAACAAAATCATATAAACTTTACTTGTATTTTTTGTGGCATTATGTCTGGTTTATAACCTACAATTTTTAGATTTTAGGCCGCCTTAGATTTTTAGCTCATGTATTGTTTAAGCCTGTTTTTTTCCCCTATGGGTCTAATTGTATAAATGCTATTCTATCAACTGTGCAGCAATTTTGTCAATTATATAACGTAATGTTGTCAGTCCTAACTTTCTAACAGCATAGACAGTAGAATCCTTTCCTCCTATAGACGTACATAGTACTGATCTACCATTAAAATAATTATTCAAACTTAAATTTAAAGTCTACTTCAGATGTTACATAGTGCTTCTTAAAGTCTGTCTTGTCCTTGGTTCACAGTGTTTTGAGCTAACACTTGTAAGTTCTTGTGGCCACAGGGAAACAGGTTTACTGCTTATACCTGATAGCTTGAACATTATCGCACAGGGGTCAGAGTCAGGTCAGCTCCAGTCTAGATCCTAGCTTGTGTATCCGCCTCGCTGCACCTTACCCAGTCATTGAGAGCCTATAAATCTGCTTCACCTTTCTCTGGCCCATGAGGACACAGCGGGATATTCTGGGGTTTTGGAGAGAGAACATGGAGGTATGTAGGCTACTGTATTGTAAGTGTTAGGGGGGGAAAAGATAGCCCTTAATGAGTGCTCCGGTTTGCACAATTATGGGACTGTCTGATAAGAATCATGATTTTTTTTTTCTTCAAAGAAGTCAATTAACCCCCCTCTCTCTTAAGTAATTATGCATGGGCTGCTGCACTGGACCATTAGGCTTTCCCAGCTCAATATGCACACTCATGTTGCCTGAGTCAAATAAGGATTGTTTCTAAATCTACTGGATGTTTAAACTTCTGTAAATGGGATATTCTGTAAAAGATACATTTGAATGAACTACTGTAGCTAGCAAGGTTACTTTTTTTATTCATTACCGACGCCAGGAGGTTATGTGATCGCCGGCGTTGGCGTGTGTGTGTGCGTGTCCGCGTGCGTGTCTGTGATCAAGATAACTCAAAAACTACTGCACGGATTTGGATGAAGCTTTCAGGGTTGGCGTTGGTATGCACTCTCCGAGTGCTGTCTACTTTAGAAGTATATTTTGATTTAGTTATTACAATTAGTCACCTATTGTTATTTTTGTCTATAAGCTTAATATCTCAGAGCCATCATCTATTTCTATATCGTCCTGACTTGTATACAACAGAGAGTCAGTACCACAGG
>JAVQKG010051063.1:0-12050 GCA_036025885.1 Hypseleotris bucephala
TATATTAATAAAGGGCTAGAATTAGGTAACCTAACAATTTTAACTTCTGGCATAGTTAGAATGTTGTGAGGAAAAAAACTCAAAAAATAAAATAAAATCTCTATCATTCTAATATTGGCAACTTTTTTGTTTCAGTGTATTTTTTAGATTAATAACTTGTCCCTCTTACTGCTTGGCTTCTCTTCCTCTTCCTATCACTAGGGGGAGCTGGTGTGTTACTTCCTTGAAACACACAGGTTGGAACACATCAGTGCGGTTAGCCCACATCCTTCAAAGCGTTTTGTCAACTCTACGTTTTGAAATTATTTTGCATGTATTCAGTGAGATGGTTTAACCTGCTCATTTCTACCTAACCAAAGTGTTTTCCTTTTTATCAAAAATGGCATCCCCCCACAGACCTGTCTGATCCTGGCATCCTCAGATCTACCAGTGGCTGAGAATGGCCTTTGCAGATTATGATGATTATGATTAGAGCTTGTGAAGTGTAAACAACTTGTACCGATAAGCGCTCTTGTGAATGCCCGTGTCTCTGCTGCTCCCTTCTCTCCATCTCCTCTGGCAAGTGTGCGACAAAGTGCAAGTCAAAATAGGTGTTGAGTCCACGTGTATTTGACAGAAAGCAGATCATGTATACTATAATAAAATGTTGCTTTGTTGTTCATTGTAAACTATATAGCAGGGCTATTCAACTTCATTTGCCGGGGGGCCAAATAAGAAACTTAACAGGTCTGTGAGGGCCGGACGGGCAATCGACACAAAACTAATATCAGCAAAACATATTAAAATTATTGCTGGGCATCAATTTATTAAAAAAAAAAAAAACTTTATACAAATAGTGCTTTAAACTGTAGTAGGCTTTTTTCTGTGCAGTTTAAATAATCTACATTTCAACTACCCATTTCAACATTAATCTAATAAATCTACTTATAACTTTTCAAAAGTATGTTTGAAGAGCCAGAATCTATTAAGAATTTAAAAAAAAATGTAAGTCACAGTGTAAAACAATGTAGTTTGCCACGTTATTTTGAGCGTACCACATTGTGGCCGCATCCCATACTCTGACACTCGCTCACTCCACTCAGAGACAGCAGCAGCAGCATGCAATAGGGGAACAACAATAACACCCTCACGTCTGACCAAAACTCCGTGTGTCTGACTGTGATGAGCTATAAACAGCAGCTGATGCTGGACTGGAGGAAGATTAGTTTTTCTCAGGAGGGGATTGATTAGATCATTTGAAAAGTTAGTAGCGCTAGTTTAGCGTGGTTCCTAACGGGTTGGGGCATATTTAGCATATTTACAGCTGTTTCATCCACGTGTTGTAGTTATAGATACAGGAGAAAGCTGCTCCGCGACCATGGCACACAAGCTCTGTCTCTGCGCTGGGGAGTCAGCAGCGGAGCGATGCATGGGCGAGCGATAGGGAGCGAGAGAGACGCTCTCGTATCATATATGAGAGCTTGGGTGCACCGCGGTAGATTCGTTCCTGATATATTGGACATATAAATATATATATATATTTTAAAAATTCTCCTCGGGCCAGATTAAATTTTAATTGGGCCATTTTTGCCCGCGGGCCGTCTGTTGAATAGGCCTGCTATGTAGGGTTCATTCTAGCATGGAGAGCTGAGGTGCTGGAGTGCTAAGGTGCTGACCTTTTGAGAGAAATTATAAATAAAGTAAAAAAAAAAGCATATTTATCTTTGAATAAGTTTAAATAACACAATTATACACAATTAAGTAAGGATGCTTTATTTGTATTCAAGCAGTATAATACTATGTATAATAGTTATGTTGGACCATAGCAAGCCCATATTTGCAGGTATAGGCTGCAGTCACCCATAAGAATAACTGTACGAAAATTAAATAATTAATGTCTAGCCCATTCCCAAAGTCCATCAGCAAGTCCAACACAACACATTACATTAAAAGAGAAGCTGGCTGCAAGTGTATTTGTCAGATGGCACAAAGCACACAGTTTTGTCACATTAGTGCCAGATAAAGACAACTGCATTTTCTGCTTGTTTAACTCTGGGGAAATGAAACACTGATACAAGATTCTTCCCATCACATCAGAAAGTTTGGGGAAATGTAGATTATTACAATTACAATTTCTGACATGCATTCTTGTGTTATGACTTTTCATTTGTTTGTGTCAGTAATTCCACATGGGGCACTTGTGAACACAATGTCCTTTGGTGACAGATAAGCTCTATTTCCTCAGAATAAATGTGATTTCACAGACAGGGTACATTTCCGCAGGCAATTAACCAGAGACAGAAAGAAGATTCACCTCGGTGTAGGCACGTCTGTCTCACTGTCCTCGTCCTTTACTCCATGACTTACTTACTATACTCCACTCTAAGGTCACTCAAGTCAGAAAGTCAGTCAGTCAGACTTTCATGTTCCATTTACTTACAGTAGGTCACAAGCCCTATCCTCCTATACTTATAATATTTTATGTAATGCATTTGACTTTGGCCCCTTCTGTTTTGAAGAGGATTTTTAGTACCCCAGCCAATAGCTTGAGGATATTCTTACCTTAAGAATAACAACTTAATTATGTAAATGTGTTTCCCATGGTAGAGAGCTTTTGGAAGTTGATGTAGAATGTTTGAAGTCAAACTTATATTTATATAAATATATATTTTTGCTGGGATAGATATCCATACTCCTTATCATTATGTAAAAGCATCACTCAATCTTAAAGAGTCCTATTTTATATTGATGTGCACATCCCAGTGTGTATTTTGGATACGTTTAGTTTACCATTTACTGTATGTTTTGAAACAATAAACACTATAATTATCTAATGTACTCTAAAATCATATATTTGTATTCTTTCAATAGCCCAACCACCTGCCTCTACTGTATCCATTTAGGTGACCTATTTATACTTAATGATGGATGAGTTAATTGGGCAATTAACAGAATAACAGGTGTCCGTAATTGCCCAATGCTTTAGAGACTAAGGCTTTTATACACAGCAGCTTCGTCCATATGATGGACAGACCCATTCATTAAGAGTTTGCCACTGGAAAAGAAGCACTTATATTATAGAGGCCATGAGCCTCCACACAGCCTGACATTGAAATAAAATAAAACTATATGTGCATTGAAATAAGAGGCAGTATTAATCTGCAAACAATACTTCAGTAATATAGAGAATGGATACAGGTTAAAGCCAGTATTAACGCACCTATTTGCAATGAAGATCTGCCATGTACATCAATTGTATAGATTGCTTTCACTGGATTGTGTCATGAGCTGAGGTTAAGATCAAAGGAAATCAAATAATAAATACATTTGTTATTATGTATATAAAACAAGAAGATAGACCTGTGAAAATGCATGTTTCACTTTCACAGGAGATACTTTTTTAGATTATATTATGACATTATAACTGGTGTATCTATAGCTTTATTATAGCATTTCCCCTCAAGATGGAAAGTTGTATAGTGTTGCTGTTAGTCTTGTTTTGCATACCAAAACACAAACAAACAAACATGGGGTGCCAGGTTCATCCATTTTTTATAGGTTACATAATCAGCTTTATGTTTTGTCATGCGTGACAAAGGTCAGATTTTGAGTAAACAAGTGGTTACCTGAGATAACATTACCTTTTTATTATTACAAACCGGTGTCTGACCTCAGGCATCAACAAAATACACACTGCTCACAGAACTAACACTCACAACATATTACCACCCATTCTTCATTCTGTTCTTCTTAAAGTGTCCCAGCAGATCATCCATTTTTGAAATACTTCAAATAATCCATGGTCATGTTCAATGGCTTTCAATAGCTTTCCTTTAAACAACAACAACAAAACAACAAAAGTTTAGCCTCTTAAAAAAGATACTCCCAGACAAGGCTAGTTTTACAACCTGAAATAACCCAATTTGCAGATCTGAAAACATTAATATATTCACATTGACATTTATGTATTTATCTCCTCTGTTTCTCCCCACAGCCTGGCCTGCCTCCTGCCTCTGGCCTGTTATTTCATCTATGTGTGGTCAGTGTGTTGTTCTTTCGCTTCACCCTTTGTTAGCCTACAGCTGACCTTTCATCATAGCCTTAAGTCAATGGAAACACTGGGGGCTGAGGAAACGGTCATAACAGCTCCCTGCCCGCATTTGAAAATGTCACACTGAAGTACAAACAAGTGCTAATAGTGCTGTACAATGAAGAGGGTTGGAGTTTAAAATTGGGTATATGTCAGGTTGATAGTTGATACACTTGTAAACTAGTTCAAATTAAAACAGACTTACATTGTTGGCCTATATTCAATACTTTATATAATCTCAAAAATATTTTACCACAGCCTCACAAAGTTGAGCAGCGAGTATGTAACACAATGTGACTGATAACAAAAAAGTTAAGATTCAATGTGATAATATAGGCTACTATTTGACCATTGTCAGCAAGTATTGTGTGTGGAGAAGCATAGAGCATCAACATCATGAGCTTAGCTTCTGGATACTTCTAATAATTACGATATAAATTCTTAAACGCCACAGTACAATGTAATGTTACCTTAATGTATTTCTCATTACTGCTATTGACATTGTGTATTGACATTGCAACTCCCATGATCTTGACTTTGCATGGCACCAGGAAGTATTATGCATAATCTTAATGATTTATTGACAATTACAATCTTTTCCCATTAATTTTGCATTAGTTTTAAATATTGTCTCACGTGCCACTCAGACAAACCCTTTTCACCACCACATATTGCTCTAATAAATAGTGTTGTTGAACATTCAGATGGACAACAGAAAATTAAAAGTTTGGGACTCCGCCATATTGAACAAATTGACTCATTTTAAAAGCTTGATCCTCTAAAATGATTTCCTTAAAATGACTTCTAACAGTCTCCAGTAGCACTGATCTCCTTGTTTTTGTGTTTTGTGTTCAGGATTGTACAGCTAAGTCATGTTAAAAGCACAACAATACCTTTTCAACTTTTTGCTTTTGCAGCTCAACTCAAGAATCTTCCTTTCCAGTTACAGCTTTTATGACCTTTACAGAGAATTGTGTGAAACTGAAATAAGCTCTAATGATATTTTACACATGCTATTATAGAGGCAAATTTAAAGGCCTGTCAGAAAAATATTCCCACTAAGTGATGATTCTATATTAGTTGTGTTAATTAAAATGATAAAAATGACAGCGTGAGTGAGCCATTTAAAAGTCCAGGTCTTCTTTAATAGGTTAATATGTTATTCCTTTTCAATTTTGTTAAACTCAGTCAACTTTTAACTATAACTATGGGTCTAAAGTATAATATTATGCTATATTTACATACATAGAAATATTCATATTGTCTACCCCTTATATTTATGGGCTCTCTTTCAATACTAACTCTCCATACAGTGCATGTGCATGTGTTAGGTGAACTGGTAATTCAGCGTGAGAGGGAATGGTCTCAGGAATAACTTACTTCTATCTGACATAACCCAACTAAGGTCCATAAATGCAAAATTCCCCATGAGTGTTAAAAACTGCTATGAGTATATGACACTAAGTGTATGTATCAAAAACAACACAAATTATTTACATAAAAGGTCAGAACAAAATAATATACTATTCAGCTGCACTTTTCTCTTTGTTAGTCATTAATGTGACAAGACATGACGAGTAGGAAATGGATTAAAAGAAGTGATTATTATGCAAACTTACAACTGACAGATTTATGGACTAGTCATTTTTTTGGGGAAACAAATAATTTTTGGGTCACCATCCATAAGTGTCTACTAAAGATTAAAATTAGGTTAACAACGCAGACAAGAACAACACAATTTAATGGGAAAAATACATTGTACATTTACAAGTTTACAAGTCAAGAAGTTTCCACACACCATTTTGTACTTCTTCTTGAATGATAAGGTAGACTTTTTTTTTTTTTTACCAAAATGTTAATTTAATTTTTGTCTTTAAGAGTACTGTAAATTACTCTAACAGCATAAGTCCTTGGTGTGTTGCATCACCTGCGAGCCGTCCAGGTCTCTCATTTTAAAAAGCTTCAACAAAACTGTGATGATACATTTCCTTCAGGGCATTGCTGTCCAGTGGTTTATGCTGAGGATAGAAAATCCACAGTTTTATTGAATATGTGACCAGAAAACAGATGGACTCTTTGACCTTCAAGGATAACTCTGATGTGTTGAACCATATGTGTGGTTGTTCAGTATTGACCCCAGAAATGTCCTTACTGCCCTTCCCCAAAATAGTCCATAAAGCACATGTGCATATGGCCGTGTGGGGCTGGTTGTACTGCCTGGCTTAGGGGCTCACTTTTGGTAGCAGTGAGCCTCTTGTGAGACACACACTACCCGCACTGAACCCCATACCAGATTGCCCCTAAAGTAAAGTACAGCTTTTCTTAGTGCTTGCAGATTTGAGCCACAGCACTGCAGTTTTCGCATCCATCTATACATGCACAACTATTAGCTTTATTGAAACTTTAAACATCTTACGAGCCTCATAGTCAGTAGTTATGGCCAAACTTTATTTTATATTATCCCTTAACTACACTGTATTTACATCAATAAGAACAATGTAATACACTGGGGAACAAACTGTAATAACGTGTAACTACATTGTACATACAGAATGCTTAGGGTTAAGGTTAGGGTTAGTTACAATGGTACATGTTACACAGTTTATTACACAGTGTATTTAAGGGATTATGTAAAATCAAGTGTTGCCAAAGTTACAATGCCCTATAGAGAGTGGGCTGAAGGCCGTTATTTCAAGCTAAATTATCAGCCAATTAAAAAAGTCGATAGAAAATTGAAAATATTTTTTGCAGTGTTCAAAATGCTTCAAATATATAGATATAAAATGAAAACCCCCCTTTAAGACAAAATGTCAAGCAAAGTAGTAAAAATATCAAATTCCAAGCAGGGGGGTTCAGTATCAGTATGCTGTTTTTTAATAGTGTATCAGCTGCAGAAAATGCTTTGGAGTCTGTGTAATATCACTGTTTCTGCATTGTCTTTGTCTTTTGTTTTGTGTTTAAGAAATGTGTTTAAATATTAACTCATCTTTTGATCTTACTTTTACAATTCCATTTCACCATTAATGGAATTGTTCTCAACAAATTAAGTCTCCATCGTCCCGCCCACAAACCAGCATCTGTAACTCGGGTATACTCATAAGAGACATGGGCAGGGACAAAAATGCACTTATTAAAGATACGTGGTAAACTGCTTTAAGTAGACAATCTTATCAAAGACCCTAACTTTCAGAGGATGGTTATTATCTCCTCTCTATACAATGTTCACTCAGCTATTGTTTTACATCGTACTGGATTGGCTTTTTTAGTGTTGTTGAAAACCTATTTGTAGGAAAACTAGAAAAGCTCTTGGAGAGTACAGACCTCCTGTCACCAAGGCCACCTAATTTCCCCGATACACTGATGGTTCTAAATAGAACCTTGAGTAATTCTGCAGAAAAAATAACAAAACAGTTACTTGTCTGTGTTTAGTTCTATTAATCACCTCAATTCAAAACCGTGTAAATACAATGCAAGGTTATCAAAACATAGAAACATTAAAAAGCCTGATAAATCAATGTTATCTGGCTCATTGTCTCAAAAAAATCTCATTTGTTTCTTTACTTAGCAACCCACTGTCATTGCAATATCTTGTTGAAGTGAGACTGTATAGATTCAGGTTTGTTGGCCCTATAGTGGCACCTGTTGACCATGAGTTGTATTGGAATTCTATGTTGTAGGCTACTACATTTCATTCTTTGTAAAAATCCTGGATACAGGTGGTTATGCGTATCAATACCAGAATCTGATCAATTGTTCCTTGTGTCATTTCTGACCTTCCCTGAAAATATCATCCAAATCCCTTAGCAGTTCTTTAGTTAAGTTGCTTACAGACAGACAAAGGTTACGAAAACATTACTGCCTTGGCTTGTAATGGCTGCACACATTTTGTGGGTTTGCCACACAACAGTTGAACATCAACTGGGCTTATTCTGCATTTATCACACCATTTCATATGGAGAATAAAACAAATCTGTTGTAACTATTTCATTTTTACTTTGTATCATAGTTCATCAATTCAGCATAAGGCCATATTTAGGTCATCATAACTAATCAACTTTTATTCTCATGCATCATTATAGCTTACCTTTAGCTCACAGACAAAGCACTGAGAACATGTTCACCTGTTCACTCCCCCATTAGGTCTGCATAATGCCTACTAATTATGTTTGCACGTCTATAAGCCTTAATTATACTGGGAGCTGATAATTAGCTGGGCTAGAATAGGTGCATATGTTTATAATGGCTATTTTCATCTCCAAGGAGATCTTTACACTTCCATGTTCTACAACAGTGCATTAGTACAGACACCTTTAAATGCCATAGAAGGCAAAAGATCTATAGTTTAGCCTATGTTGATTTCAGTCTGGCTGTAGAGACACTATGGGCACTATCACATGGTAGATCATTATGTTCTTGTAACTTTTTCTTTGCATTTTTGGACTAAAGAAACAGTTGTTAGTTGCTTACTTGTAAATTGTGTCATTTTTTTCACCAAAGGAACAAGTGTGGATACTAATTTCTTTGCTTCTTTGTGTTCTTCGCATGTATGAATACAATGTTATTGTCTTTGGTTCTTGTCAGTAGACAACATACGGTGTCACCTCTGTGTAAGCAAAAATAGATAATACAGTCAATGTTTACTGGATCCTTGAGGCAAGGACATTTGCTTGAGGCAAAGACAAGGCAAAATGCTATTGAAAGTGTGATGAATCCCTGGCATGTATAAAAATGTTTTCTATTGCATGAGTTCTCCATTTTCTCCAACAGTCTGTAATACATGCAGTAAATGTGGTGGTTTCTTCATTGTGTATAATATTCAGTGTTTGGAGATGGTGTAAAATGTAGCTAAGAATGTGTAATTTTCCCTTTTCACTGCAACTAAAAATAAGGAGTAGTGAACTTTCAAAAATTCATGTTACTGCTTGCTTTTTGTGCAGACAGATTATATAGATGCAGTGCACAGCTCCAGTGTGGCATTTCTCCTGGTCCCCTGCTGCTCAGAACTCTCTGGCAAAGAGTGGCTCCATAGGGTCAGCACCTCTGGGACGGATAGTGTAGCTGGACACATCTCAGCTCAGATGGAGGTCAAAATAGAGGGATGATGTGGGGGAATAAACATTGTCAAAAGAAAGGGACACAGCTGAAATGCCAACAGACAAAACTGGCAAATGAAATGACAATAAATGTCAGCCAGCAGCAGTTAAACTGCTAACACAAGTGAAGTACAGTAATAATACAGTGGAGCACTGTTCCATCTCACTGAAAGGTCACATACAGAAATTGAATAACCCTAAAATAACTTGGTCTGATAATGGTTGCTCTCCCCTTTAGCTGCTTCTTTGTGTAGCTGGTGGTAAATATTTAACTTAAAGGATGAGACAGTTGCCTCAAGTGCTGCTAGAAATGTTTGTTCAACACACATTTGCTTCTTCTCGTCTGCTTTATAATAATAGTGGCTGAATCTGCTGCTGCTGCTGCACTGTGTATAAAGTGTCTGCTAATTACCCAACATGCAACATCATAGTGGAGATGAAGACCCTTAGGCTGGACTTGACCATTTATTTTAGTCTTTCATCATTTGCTCAACCCACTGACCAGTTAGCTAATCCTCTTTCTCTCCTGGGTTCCCACAATGGACAATACCATCCCCATCACCCCCAAACAACAATGATTACATTTACTACACTACACACACAGTTTATTGCCCCCTATGGTTTAGTGACATACATACAAGTCTACATTCCTGTTGACACATTAAGTACGATCCATCTTTGATCAGTTGTATCAGATCTCCGAGGGGTACGTTATTAAAACGTGACACTCTGAATACCAAACAAGCCCTTAGCAATGCGGCGGATTTTCCACACAGCATGAAGTCATAAGCTCATAAAAGACATACACCAGTGGATTCAAGCCATGTAGCCCTGACTTTCCATTGTAATACCAACACTTTTTTTTCACTCTTTCTCGCACTCAATGCCTATTTTTCTACTATTGCCTGTGTGCCTTTTTCCATTCTTTCACTGCTGGTTGAATATATGCGCTTGGCTGGATGACTTTCAAAGCTACTTGTTCCACTTTCTTACATTTATGCTAATTGGAATGCAAATGCTGAGGTTCCCATTTTAAGCTGCTGGTTTAAGGAGAGGATGAACAAGCATGGCTCTCTACACAGCATTGTAAGAGTTTGGAGGCATTTCCAAAGGATTGAGGAGTTTCTGACTTTAGTGCCAGAGGACAACCAAATATGCCCTCTCTCATCTGAATAACATTTCACACACTGTAAGCTTTAACAAGTTAGCAATAGTTTAAAAATACAGACTATGAACTTTTTGCTTTTGCTTTTTTGGGGAACTAAAGCCTATCCCAGTAACCATGTGCCTGGTGTAGTCAAGTCTCCTAACTTAAGAAAAATATAAATAATAAAAACAGAAAGAGAATGCTTAATATTGACTATCTGACCCAGTTCTATGATACAAAGTATAGGTTGTCTGTAGTATGCAGAGGCCAGGGGAGGGACTTGACCTATTGGTCAAAGTGGTAACTCGCAAACTGTGATTTGATGTTGCTATAGAAGCCAGGAGATGGACTAAAGTAAAATAAAATAAAAAATATGACCGATTACCTACTTTACATCATACCTATTTTCCCCCAATTTTTTATTTTAGAAGACTTACAGACTATACCTTTTAAGCAGTGTGCACTCTGGATAATGGCCAGCTAGTTGAGAATTTACTTTAGTTTCCTCGATTTCTCTAATGTTAACTAGCCCAACTCTACATCTCACAGTGCTATTTTTTGCTTCAATTGCACACTGTAAGCTCAAGTAGGGTGCCTTTGAAATGCCTGTATGTGCCGGGTCTCTTTTTTTGTACTGTATAGTTGCAACGTTCGGTGAGTGTACGCAGCAGCCTAATCTCTTGAGTCGGCACAAGAGTGCGAGGAAGAGGTTGCATTGGAATGAATATAAGCCTTAAACCAGCAGCTGATCAAATGACTAGACCCGCGAAGACCTCTTAACACACACTTAGCTGGAAAGTGAGAATACCTCTCTATAGTTACAATGCATCTAATGAATACTGAGAACATATTCCTTTTGATTCAGGTGAAGGTGCCAAGATGTCAGCGCGGTGGAGTTGAATAAGCTGCCGAGTGTATGATCTCCCATGCTGTGAAACGCTGGACCACTTATAAAGCAGAAGTTCAAGTATAAAAGATTCAAAGTAGGAAAGGAGAGATATATAAAAAGGCCCAGGTATTCATGTTTGCACAAGACCTGAGCAAAATAATCAAACATTAACAGAACACGTGCAAGTACTGGCCTGTCCACTTCATTTAGTTAAGAAAAACTATTACTTATATAAAACTAAACTAACTATATAAACTTATATACTTATTTTTTTTTAAAAGGAAAACATAAGAAAACAGTACTTAAGTGTTTTCCATTGTTAGTCTCACAACCCTATCTTAGCTCCCTCTTAATATTGTTATGGTGCATACATGACTTAAACTGGGGGTCTGACCACTTGCATCTTCTAAGGACCACATGGAATGTGTGTTCATTCTAGTCATCCTTTTTTAATATAAATTATTACACAATGCTTGCTTGTTGGCACTGGAATGTCTACTGTATTAAGCCGTTTTAGTTCAAATAACAATGGCACCAATGCAAATCCAGATGTGTTGTTTTGTCCATAATTGCAATTTTTCCAAAAACATTTTTTATCTTAATTCAGTTGTAGCGCATTACAACACAGTCTTTATCTAAATGTGTATATGTGTATATAACCCCAGGCTCCAAACCATTGTATAAGTATAGCCATTTTCAAGTATGTACAGTAGATTGAAATTGGTAAGCTCAGATAAAACATTCATCTATGTAAAGCACTAAACCATTTATACATTTGACATTCTAAGGCCTCATTTCCTGACTTAATATTTCGTAAACAGACAAAAATCAATAGCCTTTAGGATATTAGAT
>JAVQKG010051094.1:0-10213 GCA_036025885.1 Hypseleotris bucephala
CGTGGCAGGTAGAAGGATATCACTTGTTACTTACAGATTGGCCTTACCCTAAATGAATGGTTTTACCCACATGTGGTTGCACGTGTAAATAAAGTATAACATGTTTGAAGGCAGCACACCACTGACCAAAGACAAACCATAATTGCCAATGGCATGTCTAACCTATAATTATGGCTTTTAGTTGGCAAGTCCTGAGAGTGGTCACTAAACTGCTGAGCCATGATGATACAGTCTAACTAATGGAAGCAGTTGGAAAGGTTGTTGTGTCCTAGATTCAAAATACATAGACATAGGGCGAAAGCAGGTATAAACTAGGTATGATCTACAATTAAACCAGGGCTAAACCAGAACTAAGCAAAGACTAAACCAGAGCAAACAAGGAGTAAACCCAGCCTGTATCAGCTAGGTCTAAATCAGGTAAAAAACAATATAGAAACAGTAATATAAAAACCAAAAAGTAATTAAAAAGTTGTCAAAAAGTTTAGTTGTTCTACTTGTAACACTTTAACAAAGTCTGTCAAAAGGAAAACTTGTTCTAACTATGTTGTTCCAGTGATGCAGAATATACAGCCATCCACATATAGTAAACAGAATTGAGCTCCTATTTTTAACAAGATAAAAAGACCTTTTCTATCACTCTACATCCAGTGTCATGGCGGCGTGTATTTTAAAAATGTGTTTGTTTTTCTTCTTTTTCCGTGTTAGGTTTTGGGAACTTGTCACTTGTCACATATTCAGTTTGTAGTCACTTTAGAAAAGGCTGAGCGCGCTTTAGTCCCTGGAGAGTCGCTCCAGTCTCTCCCCCCTTCCCGCCTCAAGCCCCATGTCAACAGCGTCAGGAACAAAACCGTCGTAGTCAATTCTTCACAATTTCACTGCAGCTTGTCGAAAATGGCATTCTCTCCCTTCTCTCCTTCCCCTCAACAAGTACTTTATGCCGGGATCAGTCAGTTTTGAGTCGGCCACAAAAAACTCCCTGCCATTCAGCCGTCTCTACCATGCAATTTGTTTCCATTTGTCAAACAGCGGAGCTATTCCGTCACAAAAGAAAATGCTGGCATGACATAAAGTTTACGAAAAAAATAACATTGTCTCCTCAACCCTAAATGGCCTTGAGACAACTTATTTATAGACCCGTAACAAAACATCCTTAAACAATTTGCTGCACCTTCAGTTGCTGATACTTGTTCTGCTATTCTTTTCGCCCAGCGACAATAGACAATCTTTGACTAAATGGAATCATATCCTCAAATCGATGTATCACTAGTCTCTTAAAGTGTTGCATAGGCTCGCGGCTACAGTTCTGAATTGATGAAATCATTTTATTTGCTGCCTTCACATTGTGCTGACTCTTATTTGCGTTTTTATTTCTTCATTGTGCGAACAGCAAGCTTTATTTATTAAGGCTATATCAGGCGCTGTGTTGACGCCGCCACTATTGAAATATATTTTAAAATGCTGCTTTTGTATGGCAGGCGTAGCAAGGTATCTGCCTAATAATACTTATTGTGCAAACTTTGTTGTTGCCATTCTTGCGCGTGGCTGTTATCGAGGGGAGAGCAGAGAAGATATATGCTGACTGTGATGTAGATAGTGTTGGGCGTATGGCTATTGTGAAGCATGATGCTGTGTGGTGCAGTCCCAGATAGGCTTTTTAGACTGCTGTCAATGCTGCGTCAGGTGCATTGGTGTACCTCGGAGACTCCATGATGCTCCAGCTGCTATGTGCCCCGCGTCCTCCCTGGGGGCGCTGGCCTCCAGCTTCACACCCCCGACACAAAGTAATCACAGATCACAGCGTTTAATCACTGAAACAAGCACTCCAGAGGACCCCGCTGTCAATATCCCACTCTCTCATTATCTGTTTGGATTGCACATCCACACTGTCAGATAAACAGAGTGGAAAATTAAGATTAAAAATATGGTAATTTCATTTCAGGCAGCAGGCTTCCTCTCAACTGGCCCATTATGCTATTGATTACCACTGAATTCAATTTCTCTTTTCAATGTAAACTTTAATCTATTCGTGAGCCAACAATCCCACTCCCGAGGGGCTATTTGAGAGTAAGTAACCATTTAATATGACGCCGGGGCTAAAGATGCACTGGCTTTAATGAATTGTGTAAATCACTCAGCTTTTAAAGGAGCGGATGTCTCGAGCAGTTCACGACTCAAATCCGGGCCTGGTAAAATACTGTCTTTTATACTGAGCTAAGTGTTTACAGACAGCCATCTCTGAATGTGTAATCATGGGCTTCGCTCCTTGTCTCAGCAAAGGCAAATTAAGAAGTGTTTTTCTAATTGAGCTGGCGATGATGAACATTTAATTTTAATTAGGGCTTGACTGTGACAGCCGGCATTAAAATGTTACAACTGAGTTAATGGTTTCACTGTAAAAAAAAAAAAAAAAATCACTTGAGTCAACGCAGTAATGACTGGGTTGTTTCGCCTCAACCACTTACCAATTTGTAGCATTGTGGGCCAGACCAGTTGTAACCACTGATCTGAGACAAACACGCCACAGTTCATCCAATGGAGCAACAGCAGCAGGAGGAAATGGTTAGTGAATCACTGTCATGTAACTGTAAAATAAAGACAGCAGTCAAATATTTAACCAGGACTTGTTTATTATGGGATTCATATTCTGTAAACAAATGTTCATTATTAATACTATCTGTGCTAAAGTTACTTGAAATGTAAAACTATACACAAGAATATTACATAAATAAATAAGTCTGCTAAAACTGTACAGTGTTACAGTAATAAACAATCTGAGAATAAAACACTTACTTTTGCTGACAGCTATCATATTCTATAGGTTGAGTCAGTTCTATCTATTTAAAAAGAATAATCATTTAAAACTTACTATAGCAAATAAAAAAATTATGATGACTTATTTCAACTTAAACTTCCTGTTTCTATAAACATTTTACCATTTAGGACTAAATTATTTAGAAAAATTCTGAACAAATTGAAAAATATAACTTATGCTCTTTAGATGTTCAGCCTTTAATATTGTCATACCTCTTTGTCTAATTTGTTTATATAAAATATACAGTTTTGACTGGGAATCATGTAACAACCAGAATGGTGACAAAAGACAGGAGACTATGTCACAAAGAAAGTCCAAAATCATTTGGCTTTACTAAGCACATTGATAGAGGTATGGAGAGGTATGGGGTCAAAATAACTTGGAAATCCCACATTTTAAGCCTTTGAGCTGAGGTAGAGAAAACTAGAGCATTCCAACAACCAGCAAACCAGACCAATAAAACAGTGCAATTCAAGCACAATCAATACTCTGATTAAGGCACACAGAATTGGCTTCCTCTCTGCATCTAGTCAAGTGTTTCTCAAATAACGAAAACACACACAAATATTGCACATGCATTGCAGTCTAGCACCAGTCCAGCACCAGTTTTGAATTAAAGCTATTAAGGAAGCCTAAACACACTGCAAAATGTAATCAATACATATTACAGACAAAAAAGGCTCAATCTGACACTTACTTGGAATCTAGTTCCCACACCACAATGAAAAGCAACATGTGACAAACTACGTACATTCACTGGCCACTTTATTAAGTAGGTATTGCGTACTTGAGAGCAAATAGCAAATCAGCCTGTCACACTGCATCAAGGCAATTTATGTGTATTTAGTCATACACAATATGAGTAACAAACCAGCTAATGTTCAAACCAAGAACCAGAAGAAAAAGTGATTTAAGGTCATTTGACTTTGAACATGGCAAAGTCGTTGGTCTCACTATCTTAAACTAATGAGCTAGTTTCATGAAATGGTTTGAAAAAAGATACAATTCATAATTCTGTGAGAAAAAAAAAGCCTTGATAATGCCAGAGGTCAGATAATTGTTTGAGACCAAAGAAGTGCAACAATAGCTCAGATGACAACTCATTATATCAAAATCTCCCATCTCTGAGCAATCAAGATGACAGAAAACATACAGCAGGTTGGCTCTAGCCGCAGAAGACAACACCTGTTCCCACATTACTAGTTACAAGGTCTACCTAATAAACTGGCCAGTCCATGTGCATCATACTAACCACAGTAACATGCAAGCTAGTCTATCTAGTAAAATATTTGGTCAGACACAACAAGCAGAGCCACAGCATCTCTCCAAAGTGTCAAACAGCCGTCTCGAAGATGACACAAATGGGCTGGGCGCGCCTCTCTTCTGTCGCTTCTCGCTTTTTGTTTGTGTGAACCTGAAAGCGCATCAAGGGAGAGCAGTGTCACAGAACACAAGCAGCCCAATCTACGCTATGATCTGTAAAAGGTGTGATTTATGTCAGATCTGATCAGCAGCCGGGATGAAGGGATTTGTCACTCGCTGAAGCATGCAAAAGTGGCTTATTCGACCTCATATACAACTGCGCTAAATACATATCGGAGTTCATCATTTGTAAACTTAATTTTCCCTTACAGTGACGGGAACTGACACACAGGGAAACAATAATCTGACAAAAAAAAGTTGGTTATATAGGTACTATTATGCGAACTTAACTTGTCTGAGCTATGAAAACATTCCCGGAGATGTTATTTTAGCGCACGAGGATGTTTGAGGAACGCTGGAGCCCTGACTTCCTCATAAGTTGAAAATGGGTGATTTAACCTTTCACATGTAGATAGATAGAAACTCCATCTTCTTCATTTGTAACAGTGAAGTGTACATGGCTACCAAAGGGAAAGAAGGCCTTAAGGGGACATGCATATAGTTTATATAGTTATAGTTTCAGCTGCAAGAAAGCCACAGCTTCCAAAAAAAGTTTTTAAAGTAAATATGACATTTTAAGTTATTAGAAAGTCAATTAAATTAAGTAAAAACGCTGGAAAAAAGCTAGCCCTTTTCATTTTTTTATAGAGACACTGGGAAACAATACTTTAACAAGAAAAAAATTGAAAAAGGCAAAATAGAGTACAAACAGGTTAAGATGGTGTCTACTCATTGGTTTTCTTTCAAAGCAGAGTTTGATATCTGATTATTGAATGCATTTTAAACTTTGACTGACAACTATAGAAACTTCACACACAACATGTGGGACGACGGCGCATTTAATAAGTGGTGCTAGACAGTTACGGATGCAGCCGTAATCTGATCGGCGGTTGAGCCCCCAACAATACAGAAAGGAAAATGTAAGGGCTTGAACAATGTCCCTACCAATCCACCAGTGTGCCTAGCTACACGCCGGCAAATAATACTATAGTGTGGCAAGTCTTTGAAATCAGTATTTTACTCATTCCACTCGTTCGGCGGAGGAGATAGAGTCCCACTGATAAATTTGTGCTCACGACACAGAGAAAATTAAATGATGCCTACTTTTTCTTATTTCACAAAGACCTGTTTGAAGTTGCTGTACGGTATCTGTACTTCCAGACAGATGCACACAAAATGGAATTGAACAATGAATAGCCAACTCTTATCAGCCCAGTGTCTGAAGGGGAAAGAAATACATCACAAATGAATTTTGCAGGGGTAAAAAAAAATATGGACATTCTCTATTACAGTAATCCCCATAGAAAGTTTATCCCAAATCACGATGAAGTTAAAGCCAATATTTCAAAATAGATACAGTGTAAAAGAAAGCTGCTTTTCTGGAATCATCTCTCAAATGATCTTAAAATTACATTATGAAAAGGGAAGATTATATGGGGAGTTTTTATGATAGGATCAGAGGATGTGAATCTACAAAGGGGACAATTTCTTCTCTTGAAATTAATGTTATGGTGTTGCAACGCTGCTTCGAGTGGGCACTTTAAATTAAAATGGTAATCAAGTGGCTTTGCATTGTCAGGGCTATGTGCGCATTCCCTGGTTGCTTATTATTTCGGAGAAGAAGTCTAGAGTTAACTGGGGAGTGTGGGATTAAGGGTGACTTTGCTGGACTCTATTTAGTGACAGACCTAAGTTAAAAGTGGGTGTGGTTACCTCTTTGGCTGTGTGGAGCAATGCACTGGCCTCAGCTCTGCCTGTCTGCTGGACTAGTTGGTAAAGTATGCTGTCACAGTTCTGTAGCAGCACATAAGGTTCATCATACTCCTGGATTCTCCCGGCGTCAAGAACCTGCAATCACACAACAATGCAGGGTGTGTGGGTGTTGATGTCTGTATACTTCAGTTAAGAGAAAACCAACATTTCAGCTGCTTCTTTGCTGAGCCATGCACACAGACAGAGTGAGATGAATGCACTTAAGACCCCTCCATTTTACATGAGTCACAACGACAAAAACTAGTGACTGTCTATGTATGACAGGCCCATTAAAAGTGAATGCAAAGTGAAAGTCAAGTCTGCTGACGCTGACAGATTCAAGCTGAAGCCATAGATCCTTGTATTTATTCAAACATTTCAGCAGCTCAAGGGTGGTCTTCAGGCAAATCCAACAATCACACCCCTAAGGTACGCTACAAAATTACCATCATCTTGTTGTCATCATATGCTGTGTAAGCCACACAATGAATAGGGTCACTTTAAATGGTATGAGAAAGGCTGCAATTATTTCACAGACAAATTTTAACAAAAGTGATCCCCTTACAGCTGTGACATGTAGTTTGTAATGGATAAAGCCTAGCTTCAAGGAGAGTGGACCTTGAAGGGATGGCTCCTATGCCATAAAAGAAGAACATAAGGTAAAGGTAAAGTGCTTTATTTTTCAGGTACATACAAAGAAACTACATAGATCAGATTGAGGGTTAGCCTGAGCCGCTGCAACCTGTGTGCGATGCTACTAATTGCCGTCCTGACTAACATGTTTTTAGTGGGATACAAAATAATTTTTTTAACTTCCAAAAATTGTGCTTAGCTTTATCAATTTAGGAGATGAGCGCAGATGACTTCCTGTGGTGCACAGCAGTTTGGAGCCATTTAGCACATGTGTAGGTGTGAACTATCCCTGCTGTTTAATATTTTACCTTTCTCATAATAGTTTTCAGTTTCCAAGCAGCCACTGGGTCATGCTCTGTGCTTTTAGGACACTTAACAAATGTTGCCACAAATGGCACTAATTGGCACCTCTGCGGGTTGTATTAGGAAAGGGCTAAAGATGAAGAGGCATGAGATGCTTAGAGGCTTACCAGCCCAGCTGTTTCAAAATAATGTAAATAAAAGTCTATAAAAAACTGTGTGTTGTTTATTACCTCCGCCCAGTAGGTAATGTGATCATATCCATTGGCGTGTGTGTGTGTGCATGTCTGTTAGCAACTTCCCGCAGAAACGAATAAACAGATTTGGATGGAACTTTCAAGGAGGGTCAGCACAAGGAAGATGTGATTAGATTTTGTGTTTGATCCGGATCACTGTCTGGATTCAGGAATTTTTCTAAGAATATCCCATTCTCTTCCCTGGCTGTTGGCTGTTGTGACCAGTTGTGACACAGCCATCTCCCCTCCTCCGCCTTGTAGAATTCGACCCCTCCCCACTCGGCGGTCACAGCGATACAAATGAACTCTGGGTGTTGTTCATATTAATAACATTTTTGTTACTAATTAAATAGATGTGTTACTCTTTGTCATAATGCAAACATTTTAAGAGTTTTAAGCTCCATAATGCAGTCGATACATAATGTCAGACACACAGTGTGTTTACTTAGCTATTTATGGATATTTTATTCACATTTACAATCAACTGTACCTGCGAGTGTCATCTAAAGGGTAACTGGATATAATGTATTTTTTATAAATGTGTATGCAATGTAATGTTTGGCAGGAATAAAAATGCCCTTCTGTGAATTTGAAAAATTATAGTGGCAGTGCTGAGTGTGATTGATGTTCGGTTGTCTGTCTAATGTGCAAAAATGACACTACAATCATTTTAGGTTGTAGTGTCATTTTAGGAGCACATATGGGGTAAAATAGCTACCATGGGCGGAGATCTGCACTGTCCGAGTGCTTTGGAAATGGAAATTTACTGTGTTCTTACTTACCAGTATTCTGTCACAGTCGATAATAGTGTTGAGCCTGTGAGCAATAGTGAGGACTGTGCACTCTTGAAACTTGTCCCGGATCGTCTGTTGGATGAGAGCGTCAGTTCTAAAAGGAAAAAGGAACACAACACCTCAGCACAAAATACACTCTTCCTATAGAGCCTTGGGCAGGGATTTTACTCCACACAGAACAATAGCTCATCAGGGACACGGTATGTGCACTGAGCACAAAACATCTCAGCTTTAACTTACCTTGCTGAAAAGTCTCTGAAACAAGTACTTTTATATGAACAAACTCAGAACCAAAGTCATGTCAAATGGAGCTTACATAAATAATGTCTGACTCTATTGGTCAAATCATAACTGATCTTCAATTATAAATGTTGTTTACACAGCCCTAACCTTGGGTCCACATTAGCAGTGGCCTCATCAATGATAAGGATGCGGTTCTTCCGGAGGATGGCCCTGGCCAAACACACGAGCTGCCTCTGGCCCACACTGAAGTTTGCTCCTGCCTCAGTCAGGACCGTCTCCAGTCGACTCGGCAGCTCCTCCACCACGACCTTCATCTGCACCTGCAGAGAGGGAGAGCAGAGCCCCAACCCTTCATTAGCCCTGTATAAAGGCTTCCCGTGGTCAGGTCTCTAAAGAGCCATCCAAACACACCCATTAACCGCCTGGCACAATGCAGGGCCAGGTCTTCTGATGACCTTGGCCAGTGCTCTCTTGTGGCCAGCCTCTAGCTTTAATCCAGGCCACCAAACCCATTCAGAAGCAGGACTAGGAGCTGAAGCCCTTCACTGTGGGGGGAGCCTTCATCCCGGTTGGCCTGACTGCCCAAACACATCTCCCCAAACACTTTCCATGGTTCCCAGTTACAAGCAGCACATTTAGCTGGGCCCCATGGCCCTAATGGGATTTCCCCCCATGACTTGTGGCGAGCAGGGAGGCTGAATGGCAGCATTGTGCGGGGGGACAGAGGGATCCCCCCTGGGCTGCTGAGGGGGAATCATTCAGAGACACGCTAGTACCTCTTGGAGTGCATTCCACAGGTCCTCATCTGTGTGCTGCCTGAATGGGTCCAGATTCTTCCTCATGGTGCCTGTGAAGAGAACTGGGTCCTGGGGATAGATGGATATAGAAAGAGAAGGCCGTGGCCAGTTAAGATAATGACAAGGGGAAGACGTCTGAAAGGGTTAAGACAGGCTTTATAGAGCACCGGTAGGCTATGTGTGAGGGGAAGATGTCCACAAAAGACTCGGTAAACTGTAGAGCTAAATTCAATGAACCCGCCAGCTATTCTTCACTAAGTTGATCTTTTTACTTAGAAAACGAGAGCTTGGCCCCTGGTGTTGCAGAAGAACACGTGTGTCCCCAGAATGTCCTTTAACTAAATACAATATATACACATCATAACACTGCATCAATGGTTATGAAGGGACATCTCTGCATCTTAAACATGTTAGGCATACATTTCAGTGTGAGCCACACAGTTGTATCGTGGCTCAGTAGTAAAAATAGACTTTAGAGAGATCTTAATTGCAGGGATGAGCAAAAAGAGCAGCTACTATACAGTAGGTAGAACTTCAAGTGAGGTTTTAACATTATATAGAGACGATATATAAAGAGGACAGTATACTTAATGTCTTTACAATCAATTCAAAGTCCCTGTTACTACATAGTTAGGTATGCTATTGTGACGCATGGATAAACAGTAGACACTTTACCTCATTCAACTTTGAAATAAAAAAAAATATAATAATAAAACAAAAAATAGTAAAGTAGAAAGCACTCGGAGAGTGCATACCGACGGCAGGACAGCAAATTTCCCCTATGCAATGTTTTGGCACTAACCGCTACTTTAATCTGTTATGTCTAAGGGTTTTTATATTGTTAATGAGCAATTAAGAGGCCCTGCCCCCAAACCATGACAAATATGGGAAGGGTTTAATACCGACGCCAGAGGCGGAAGGTTATGTAATCGTCACCGTTGGTTTGCGTGTGTGCGTGCGTGTTTGTTAGCAGGATTACGCAAAAACTACAGCATAGATTTCGATGTAACTTTCAGGGTAGGTCAGCACTAGTTTGAGAAAGAAGTGATTAAAATTGGGTACATCTGCGATGAATATTAATCAAGTAATTAATTAATTAAGCTTAACCTGAGAATGCAATAACTCCAAAAGTTCTTGCCAAATCTTTTTCCTTTTTCCTTTTTCAGGATTAATGACTCAATCAAATTGCTCCAAGTAATTATAATTATTTAATTAATTATTATT
>JAVQKG010051099.1:0-16690 GCA_036025885.1 Hypseleotris bucephala
TTTAAAA
The DNA here is from genome assembly GCA_036025885.1 of Hypseleotris bucephala. Classification (NCBI taxonomy): domain Eukaryota; kingdom Metazoa; phylum Chordata; class Actinopteri; order Gobiiformes; family Eleotridae; genus Hypseleotris; species Hypseleotris bucephala. The sequence continues at coordinate 8 of JAVQKG010051099.1, forward strand.
CCAACTGGGTTTATAAGGTGATCCACAGTATTAAAGAGGATTTTGGGATTGTGCTTGTTATCATTGATTAAGCCTGAGAAATAACTGGCCCTTGCAATTTTAACCTTTTCAGTTACTACGGTAACTACAACTGGACAAACATAGCATGATTGCGGTTGTTTCTAGCTTACGTCCAGGACCAGTGTGACTGAAATTACGGACTCCTCCCCAAGATATGTCTGAGTTGGACCGGACTTATATAAACATCCTCCAGTCTGACGTTTCTAGCGCGGCCTTCTCTCCCCAAAACCAATAGTCGCATCCTCGGCCCGGTCGCAACACAGTTGCGGGGGCGCACGGTGGCCGGGGCATGCCGATAACATGTACGAGGAACGGGAGTCCATGAGCATTAGCATCACAGCCCAGCTTTGCCAAATCTCGGTTAGGAAAACAAAACGGCATTAACGTCCCAACAAGTCTTTGCCAAATCTCGGTTGAAAGCGGGGCTATATTAGTATTAGCATTTTCGATGTTTCACATGTCTATCGTTGTTTCATCGACACTACCACTGAACAAGACAAGAAAATAATAAAGAGTAGCCTAAAGGTGAAAATGTGACTGTAACGTAACTGACTACTGTATTTTTATAGTAGTAATACTTTAATCTACTGTATGTGATATATGCAGGCTCTTATTACCATTTCAAGGGCCCCTGGGCACATTTTTGTGCCGCTGCTGGCTATTTCGGTACCCTAAGCAGAATTGCACCCTAACTCTTGCTATAAACAATTAGGTCTGCAGCGAGTCATTTGAATATATTCAAATACAACACCCACCTATTAAAGTGTTTTTTGTGTATTTAATTACAATGTAAAGCAGGGGGTTGTGGGGTTTCCCCCACAGAAAATTTTTAGCAAGTCATTAGGACACAGCCATATGAGCTTATCAATTCTCATCATGTTTATGTAATTTCCCGTATTCTGGTGCATTTTGATGCTAGATTTGTAAGCTGCTCATAGGCTTTATGTTTATGCAACATTTAAAATATTTGTTTTATTACTCTTAAGCTGCCTTTTTAACATAAGCTGCAAGCATCATTTTAAGAAAAGATTTTTAAAATTAAATTTTTTAAATGTGGCACCCGGTCAGGTTTTTGTTAGGGGGGCCCAGCCCCTGAATCTGCTGTGATCGCTCCTGTCCTGCAGCCCTTAGCTGACTCTCCTTACTCAGGCTACATGTGACAGAGCACAACTTGAAGCCCCACAAAACACTAAAAACTACTGCATCTTTCGTCTAGAGGTCTAAACTCATGTTTTAAGTCCTGTTCTTTACAATAACTCAAATTAGGTAGTGCTTTATGAATGGAGACGGCTTCCCGCGCTGTCCCATGTTGGATCAAAGCCATTATTAGAGCATGTTGGATTTCACTTGTTTCTCGGTGAATATGAGACTGATTAAAATAAAATAAACAGCATTGTGTAACTCAAGAACACCAGAAAATATTGGTGGTGTTAGAACTGTCTGTGTCCGGGGTTGGTCTGTGCGTGTGTTTGCACGCACTCTCCCCCTGCTCCGCGAGAGAGAAAGAGAAGGTGCGGACGGATTTCACTCCTAATATTCTAGTTTAGAAATTGAACAAAGTCTTGTTTCTCAGCTTCACTTCTCTGCATAGGTTATTTCTTGGTTTATGTTCTCTGTTAAAGCTGCGGAAATAGTAATGATCAGAGTTGCCACCTCTCGCACTTGATGCGCTAGGCTGCGTAATCTGTGTAATGCGCGTACGGGAGTGACGGTTCAGATTGGGCACCAGGATGGCAAGGGCCCCTGGGCCAGTGCCCGCTAGACCCATTGGATGATCCGGGCTTGGATATGTTGCAGTTTGTCCTAAACCGGTTGCCGTATTTAGCAGGTTAGCTGGCGCATGCGCATATCGAATGCCTGTCCAAATCAGGTAGCTGTCCAAATCGGGTAACTACAGTCCCCAAGGCGCGCGTCAATAGTGACAAGGAGTAAATGTTGAGGAATAAAATGCGGGTCTACATTATTCCTGGTCTCTCCTTTAAACCAATTTTAAACCAACAATAGAGGAATACGCTTTATTTGTTCAATTAACATATCCCGAAATTTTGGCAGTCTAATCTGGTCACCCTAATTGTTGGAGATTTATAACGCTGGATGCTAACAATTTCTTGCCTGACATATTGAATGACAATGACTAAGCAGAGTAAGTAGTAGCAAAAGCAGGCTAATGTGACTAGACTTTTGCCACCATAACATGACACGGCTATTTTTTAAACAGCCAAATTAGCATTAGTAACTAAATATTACAAATGGCATCTAGCTAACTACACATACATGACTCGATACATAGTCCAATAGTTTAACTTATATTCTTTCACTGATTTTTAATATCCTAGACCTCAGAAGACCATTTAGTCGAAGGTCTGACTTAAGAGACAAACACTGCACTCATTCATTCACTAGGGGCACAAATTCTCTCTTAACACCTGCATGTCTTTGGATTGTGGGAGGAAGCTGAAGTACTCTGATGTTAACATGGGCAGCCAGTACATCTTTCTTTCTAAGAGGCAAGAGCACTAAACACTATGCCACCACGCAGCCTCCGTTCAACATTTTGCTGTTTTATTCATAAGAGCAATTACTGTTACATAAGCTAACGGCTACATGCTAAAAGTCACTGAATTCTTATGATGTGCTGGGTAGTACAGTTGCAAGTAGTTACAGACGCATGACAGACCACTATAATTCATCAATGTTTAAGGTTTATCCATAACAGACTGCAAAATCCTACTTTTGGAAGAACTTGCGGCTAATGGCTAATGTGAATGCAATTTTTTGTAGCTCATTTTATGCAAACACATTCACATGAAATATATTTTGTGTCTCTGTAAAAAACACGTCTTCTGCTGTTTTTATCATTTTGCTCCTTTGACAAAATGATAAAAAAGAACCCTTACTTTTGATACGTCACACGGGTCTTAAATAATGTACTGATCTAAATAAAAATTATATAATATTAAACTAGCCACTTCACATTGTTGTTGAAGTCCATGTGTAGTGTAAGAATGTCTTACCGTGCTGTGTCCGTTTTCTGTGCAGGGGTATCTCTTGAGTGTGTATTCCACCTGCCTGCTGTCACTGTGGATCTAGGGCATTACCTGGAGTCAGGTGTCACATGCAGTCCGTGTGTGTGCTTGTGTTTGTGTAAGAGTGTGTGTGTGTGTGTGTGTGTGAGTGTGTGTGTGCTTGTGTGTGTGTGTGGAGGCGGCAAGGCAAAACATCCGTTCATATTTATAAAAAATTGATTGTTCTTCCAAGCACAGTCACGTGTTGTAATGTAAAAAAAGCTTCAAGAATGAGTTTAAAAAGCTTATTTAGTCTTTTATTCTAATGATGTGTATGACAGATCACACTAATTTGCCAATGTTCACTTAAAGGAACACACCACCTTTTATTCCATATTCAATCTATGTTCTTCTATCTCTTAAGACGAGTGGGTACATACCTGTGTGATCTTGATGCGTGCACAGTGATAGAAGAACATAGTTGAATATGAAAAAATGGTGGTGTTCCTATAAGGTTTATCTACGAAAAACTGCAAATCCTTCTTCCAAAAATTTGCAACATACGTAAATGGGCCAAGACGTATGTGAACTCAGCCAATCTGGAGGAGAAGGTGTGTCAGCTAAAGAGACATGGCCGCTCTGATGTATGTGTGTGAGTGTGTGTTTGTGTGCTGAGGAGGCACAAAGTGATGCGTTGTTTCCTCCCCATCCTGAAAGCCCAGCACATGAGAACAGAGTGGCATTCAGCGTTTTGAACAAGCCCATGCCCACAAAGACTCTCATTGTGGGGTCTAACTGTAACTGTCCGTCCACGTGTGTTATTGCAATGGTTGGTAATATGGTGCACCGCAATGTATAGATAAGGTGATATGTCATAATGGGTGTTCTATAGTTTGAAAATGTGTAAACAGTGAAGTCGAAAAATTGCGGTATATGCACTATGGCAACTCTATACAAGCACATGTCACCTGCTATAAGGAATTGTGCAAGATGGCAAATGTATATGCTTTTTTTTTTGACAAACAAATAGCCCAAGTCCATTTTCACATCAATATGCCAGCACTAGATCCAGCCATCCAATAGGGCTGAAAGATTAATCTAATCGAAATCGCAATTGTAATGGTCGCTATTAGCAACCCGAAAAGGCACAATATATGGTCAAAAAGCTGCTTTCCTTTTAGGTTTAATAAACATGTTCTCAAAGGCATGTGATTCTTGTGGAAGTTTAACAGCTAATATTTTAGTCTTTTTTCAAGTGTTATATATGTTTCGAATGTGCTGTGAACTGATTCTTGGCTTTAATAACAAATCGCAAATCTAATCGCAATCACCATATCTGTCATAAAAATTGCAATTGGATGTATTTTTTTTAAATCTGTCAGCCCTACCATCCAACTACTCAAGTAAATAGCCAACCAGTAGCTAGGTGTTCCTATTTGGACTGAATGACACAACACATACACTGACTACACCATAACCAGGAAGGCTCAGGCAGCGCAAATCATCTACTGAAAGACTGGTGGTTTGATCCCTGCTCTGATCCAACTCATACTGCACTTGTGTCCTTCAGAATGACACTTCACAACATGTTGATACCTTGCTTGGTATCAATATGTCAAAGTGATTGTCATTGGTGTATGTATGATAACCTTGTCTCTCTGCTGTTGATCTGATTTCCACAATGCAGATGTTCCAGGATCAAGGGGAGAGTGCCATGGTTAGGGTGCTGGGTTAAGGTGAATTGATTGGTCATTGAAAAGATGGTACTGGTCTGGACCAACAACTTGAAAGATCAGCAAAACAGGAAAATCATATTTGCTGTCAGTCTGCCCCAGGACAGCTGTAGCTATGGAAGTTTACAAATGTGTGACAGTAAAATAATAATAATAATAATGCATCGATTTTATATAGCGCTTTTCCTGCCACTCAAAGATGCTTTACAATTGCATTATTCATTCACTCCATAAACTGGTGATAAACTACTTAAATAGCCACAGCTGCCCAGGGGCACACTGATGGAATCACACAGCCACATTCATTCATAGGCAATTAGGGTAAAGTGTCTTGCCCAGGGAAACAACGACAGTATGCGCTCGGGCGGGGATTCGAACCGGCGACCTTCTGGTTGCTGGGTGAAAGTGTACCCAGTGCTGCCCTTCTGTCTAAAATATATTATACCAGCTTTACTAATACACAGTGAATGCAACTAATCAACTACAATTTTAGTCAGCTAGGACCTCACTGAAGCGACCAAAAGCTGTCAAACTAACTATCCAGTGCTGTCTTGCCTATGATATTGTCTGTGTGCTTCAACATAGAGCTCCTCTGTAACCCAGCCAGCCGCCCCACCCCTCTCTCCTTGTTCTCCCCCCAGCAGTGGCTCTTTGGCAAGCATCACACTGCATCCTCTCAGGGGTATGCTAATGATGGGGCTTCACCAACCTGCTCTGCTGCCGATATTACAGCAGCGCCGCACTTCAAAGATACACACTGCTGGCTGACTGACTGTGAACAGAAATAGACTCCCCTCGTGGTAAACAAGCACACATCTACAAGAATCGCGTCAGTTAGCATTAGCTGCGTACGTGACATTTAGTAAACATGTAGCTTGCAGTACGTCCCGCAAGACATGACATTCTAAAGTAATGGGGTATCATCTGAGAATTGAGATAACGTGTTTGTATCAAAATGCAACCAGAACTGGGCGAATAGTCTTTCAGTTAGCTTGATGTGAATTTGGACTAGAGCATGCTGCTAACAAATGATTGGTTTTCTCAATAAGATATCTGTAACGGAATTTTCCTTCACAAAAGTCTAGAGGAACTAGGACAGACCTCCTAAGAATCTATGAAACGCTGTAATTACATCTGTGTCCCTAAAGCAAGTCTTCACACTCATTGTTGGTATAGCACAATGCAAAGGACAATATGTCCAATCGACACTTTTGGTAGCATGTCTCTATACAGTCTTATATAGCCTACTGTTTATAGTTCATAGTTATGCTGTAATTTCAGTAAGGTATATTTTAGCATTAGACAAAAATTATTGCAAAATGACTAGGAGAAATTGCAACCTAAAGACTACATTTTTATTGATATAGGCAAAACAGGAGCCAGTGCCAAGCTAGGGATAAAGAGGAGGATGGGCTAATGGGCATCTAAACCAGGTCTATAGTATGACTAAACAAGGACTAACCCAAAAAGTAAACCAGGACTAAAAAAGGATTGAACTAAAAAAAGACTTTTGAAAAATTTTGATAAGAGTTGATAGAGTAAACTGCATTACTGGAGGTCTTTCTTGATATTTACCATTATAAAGTAAAACACTTAGCTCTAAGCTAAACACTACATGCAAAAATGTCACTAGTTGCAGTTCAAGTCTCTTGTATAGGGGAGCTTGGACTGAAACTAGTTAAAACTTAGTCCTGATTGATTCAGGTCCTGTTCTGGTTTAGATCTGGTCAACCATTTCAGTACAACCAAAAGGTGCTTAGAAGCTCAAATACAGTATGTTGAGGTGGTAGTGTGTTTGTTTAAAAAGAAAACAAGCCACTTCTGGCAAATGGAACTGACTATAGGAATGGGACAATATAAAATATTATATTTTATCACAATAAATAATGTGAACAGATAATTCAATTTATTATATTATACTTCAACTTCTACACAGAATTTTTTTTAAATTGTTGTGATATTATTGTTAATGGTAATTATTATGGACACGATCACTGACTACCAGATCAAATGCCTGTGTGTTCACAAGTATGCACTGTTCAGGTCCTACTGTAGTCTAGCTAATGATGACTACTTAAAATACAGTACAGTGCCATGTGGGCACAGAAAACACTGAGTCAGCCTCTATCTGTGATTACAATCAAATCAATAGTTACAGTCTGGACTCAATGTAATATATGACTCAAAGACCGGATTTTTTTTTCTTACTCAGAGGCCGTCCGTATGTCTGTAAAATGTGTTTATGTGTCAGCAACTGGTGATGACAGCATTGTTTACTGTGCACTCCCATTTGACAATCAAAACTACAGCAAATGGCCCAAAGCTGTAGGCCATCATCAGTGCTGGTTAATACCCTTCTGTTGTTTTGATATTTTACTGGTCAGTTTTAAAGGTAAAGTTAAGTTTCAGATTGCATATTTTGATTGTTATGTTTCCAGGCTGCTAATGCAACCTCATTTCTAACATCCTAGTCCATTTCTATGTGCTGTTGTGCTTAGAAAGACAGCCTCCAACTTTGTTTTTGATTAGTTGTGTGTATGTGTCTTGTCTTGTTGGTTCACCCTATATGTGAGGTGACAGTGCATACTGCCATTGCTGCTTCCAGATCTAATGTATTTCTGGTTTAGACCTCCCATTTTAGTCATGTTTTAGAACTGGTTTAGACCTCCCATTTTAGTCATGTTTTAGAACTGGTTTAGACCTCCCATTTTAGTCATGTTTTAGAACTGGATTAGACCTCCCATTTTAGTCATGTTTTAGAACTGGTTTAGACCTCCCATTTTAGTCATGTTTTAGAACTGGTTTAGACCATTCTTTGCTTACTCTACGTCTAGTGCTATTTTATGTAGACAAATTACCTCTGCCAAGGAGATAATGTTTTCAGTAGCGTTTGTCTGTTTACAACTTTATGCGAAAGCTACAGAATGGATTTTGGTAACATTTTCAAGGAAGGTCAGGAATGACACAAGGAAGAATTGATTAGAATTTGGGTGTGATCAGGATCATCATCTGGATCTAGAATGGCACTCTGTTAGCAACTTTACTCTTAAAATACTGCACCAATGTGGATGGAATTTTCAACATCAAAAATTACACAAAAGACCAGTTGATTAAATTATAGATCTGTGAAAATGAGCTGCCTTGGCGGAGGTCTGCTTTCTAATGTAGTTTAGGGGCGGCAGTGTGTAAGAGTTTGCCCTGCAACCAGAGGGTCGCCGGTTCGAATCTCCGCCCGAGTGTATACTGTCGTTGTGTCCCTGGGCAAGACACATTGCCTATGAATGAATGTGACGTGACTGATGTTCGGTGGTGGTCGGAGGGGCCGTAGGCGCAAACTGGCAGCCACGCTTCAGTCAGTGTGCCCCAGAGCAGCATGGCTATATAGTAGTTTACCACCACCAGTGTATGGAGTGAATGAATAATGCAATTGTAAAGCGTCTTTGAGTGGCCAGAAAAGCGCTATATAAAACCAATGCATTACTATTATTATTATTTAGTAAAAAGGATCTCTATGGGCCCCTTCACTTCCTGGGCCCATTTTACTAGACTCACTATACAACCTGATTTTACGTTTGTGCTTTGTGCTTTGAAGTTTTACATTTCTATTTCAAGAATAATAAGTGTGCTATTTTGGTAGGCTGTCATAAATACATTTCACCTTGTATTCTCTTCACATAGTATAAACAAAGGCAATGCTGTCTAGTGCTTGACTGAATACCATTGGATTTTTCATTTTCTGCTTGCTGTATAGACCTTTAACTGGATATCCCTATTGTGACCTGGTTTATTTCCCCACAACAGTTCTGTCTGCCCCTTGGAGTACATGTCCATTGCATTGATTCAACTGTAACTGCCTGCTCAGTCTCTTAACCAGGTGATAACGACCACAGCATTGACTGAGATGTTGGGGCCGACATAGCGCGCATAAATTCAACAGCAGCTGCAGCCTTGGTCTATAGATAAACTGTTTTTTCATTCTGTCGACTCCCGGCCCTCTGTAGCACACGCCAATACCGCTGACAGTGTGTACGATTGATTTAAGAGATCCATAATTTCATTTTCTCTTGCACATGTAGGCCCTCACACCATACAGCCAGTCAGCGTACGTAGCCTATTCCACCTGACATTACAGTAAAACATCATAGTAGAGCAAATGCATGGATTAATAAGCGAACGTTAATGGAAGATAAGCGGATGCAAGGCGCACGGGGATTACTAGTCCATTAATTGCAGCGTAAAAACGAATAGAGAACAAAGAATGTGGCCTTTGGAATCGTCACATATTGTTACCCAGCGTGGCAAATCGTATTGAAATGACAGATAGTTGCTTAGGTCCAAAATTGGCCAGTTTACATAACGCATTTCGGGACATAAAACGGCAGTACCGACCAATTTACGCACACGCGCATCGGCCAAAATATGGACGCATACAATGTGTGCGAATCGATAAGGGATGAGAGGTGGGTTACAAGGTCACCAGCGTCGCGAGAACGGACAACAATAGGACGCACCGACGCTATAAACATGATAGGGAAAGACAATAAAAAAAATAAAACAAGGCACCTTTTGTCGCGGTTCGTCCTCCTTGCTGCTCACCACGACCCTTTTGTGTTGCTGATGCTGCGGGTGCACGATAGGAGAGGCGAGAGGAGACAGACGCACGCACGACGCACGCACAGTACAGAAAGGCAGGCAAGGCAGGCAGGCAGTCCCCCCCAGTACAGCTGCATAACACGCGGAGAAGGAGAGGAGATGGGAGGAGGGTGTGGCACAGAGAGGGAAAGGCGAGAGATGGTGCCACGGCTGCCACACACGAGCGTCTGTCACGATGCGAGCACGTTACAGGGGACGTAAGAGCGTGGAATTGGAAATGAACAAGGACGTAACCACCAGCCAAAGATGAAGCTGGTATTCCCACAGCACGGGTTGGTAGTGAGCATGTAATTGGTCATGTGGCTGGGTAATAAACAAAATAGCTTATGTTGATGTATCTCAATGTATGTGCTCAATTTGGCACATATAGGGTTAATAGCCTATAGGCTACAACTGGCCCTAAATATAAATCTTGCATATGTGGAAGGACGCCTTATGGGTTTTATTTTGGTGTCGTATAAAAGGGGGCGTTTTGGCTCACCTGACCCTCTCACCTCTGATGTCACCTCCCGTTGCCCTGGGCTGGGGCTGCAGCCATTCATGGCGTAAAGCCTGGCAAATAGCACGTAATCGTCATGCGTCCTCGGTAAGTTATACGTTTTACGCACGTTTGTAGTTATGTGTTGAAGGTGCCCTAAGACGCTGTTTATTTGTAGTGCTGGCTTCAGGTCCCGAGTTCGGCAAGCAGGTGTGCTTACCTGCCGTTCCTGTTGACGTGACGTGGTGTGTCTGTGCCTTGCTTGAGGCGTACAAATCGGCCTTGCCTTGGTGCGGGCCATGCGTCGTCCTGTCCACGGTATGTGTGACCATTGTATTCTGCTACTCTACGTTATATGCTTGTGTAGCCAGCTAACCCATTTTCCTGTCCTAGGGTTCCCTCCAGCTTCCCTGATTTCCATTGATGTCCCATGCGGGGCCTTAAATTGTGCCAACTGCGTCTTGGACTTGTATTTATGTGTGTTGAATTAATGACTGAACTAATCTAAACGGTTTGGGTGTCGTGCGCCCCCTGCTGACTGATGATTCCACTCCTGGTAAAACTAAAGTTCAGCGGCTGTAATTTCTTTACCAAAGACTGTTCACGTGTAATGTCACCACACTGTATCTTAACGTGACCGTGAATGAATGTTTTAACCATTTTAATATGAAATGGGAAACTAATTAATAAATTAAATATAAACTAAGTAAATATTGTCTGTCCTCAGTTAAGCGAACTTGTGCGCCTTTATAGGGATTGTAGTGGTCCTGGGCCTATCCCAGGTGGCGTTGTTGGTCCCTTTTACTTTATATATATATTATATTGCTACACATATAAAATTATATGGCACAAAACCCAGGTTAGTCAGCTTATAGGCTCAAGCTTGGTGGTAAACTGAATTTAGCCTAATTAATACTGAAGGTAAATATACGGCTATTTAATATTTAGGCTTTGTTAAAACATTATAGTCATAGCTTATCCAATTTTATTTGGATTAACTTAAAAAATCTCCCTTTCCCATGAATCACTTTTCTTTAGAAACCACCTTTGATTAACGCTATTGCCAAATAGCTTTTCACATAACGGCTACTGTAAGAATTGGACAGGTTTATTATTATTGAGACTAATCGTTTATGTACTTTTACACTATTAGCATACAAGACTGTATTTGTTGCCTAGTGTCAGAAAGCCTGAAGTGCGTTTTTTTTCTGTGATCTTTATATCTCCCTTTTCTTCACATTTTTGTAAACCGGAAGAGGCGCGGCTTCCCTATGAGCTCTGTGCGCTCCTGCAAACTTCTGCTTCTTTTCTAAAAGTTCAGTCTAAGTTCAGTATGGATGGCGTGGGGACGTGTTAGTACCGCTTGGACAGGGCTGTTTTATAGTGTTTACAGTGCGATTAACGGTACGGGGATATGTTACCTTACAGAGTAGACCCTTCAGCGAAGAGATCCGGGGCTCGGAGCGGTGTTAATGTCCGGACCATAGTGAGGTCGGTGTCGGTCCGCCGTAGCTCTGCAGTCCTGCCTTCCGTGCTCACCTTCCTGGTCATCGTAGCGTCCGGAGGCCTGCTGATGATGATCGAGAAGGGAATGCTGAACGGCGTAGAGGCGCCTGAACCCCGGGCCATCGTCAGGCGCCTGGACACGGCCGAAGACACGGGGCTCAATCACGGCGATGAGGACGTGGACTTCCAGGTACAGTACCCTCCAGCTCCACAAAAACTTCAGATCACTGCTGCTGTGTGAGTGAAAAGCCTTGAGGTAAATAGTGATTTCACCTCGTAGTTAATCTATTAATAACAGCAATGCTTTCTTTAGAAGTAGGCAAACACTGAATATACAAGCAAGATTAACCTAAGAAAGTTAGTCAGATGCTATGCCATGTTATTAGGCTAAGAAGTGACCAGATATGTCAATTACTATGTCAAAACAAGGTTATGTCAAAGCCTGTTTTGTTTTGGTCATGCAATAACACAATAACATGGTACTCAACAAAACTTGGGTCACAAAATAAATTACCATCTTTTCTAAATTCAAAATAATATCCTCTTTGTCATGTAATTAAAACCAGAATATAGGTGAGAATTTGAATTGTGTTGTGTAGCTATTCCCCCTTGAACAAAGCCCGTAAAAGCTATTGTCGTTAAAGTCGTTAAAATGTCTGACATAGTTTAAATTGTATCTATGCATTAATATTTTTGCCCAGGTAGTTTTGTATGCAACCGTGAAAACCTGCTTTACAATTTCATCTCAACATTAAAAAAAAAACAAAGGAAACAAAAAAAAACCAAAACCCACTCCTCTCACTTCTCTGCTTTAGGTTCTCCAGGACATCCGAAACCGCACCATACGAACTATGTGCAGTCAGAAGAACATGCCTCACACCATCTGGTCTCTAAATCCAGTACAGAGAAGAACATTACTTCAACACATCCTGGTCAATGACGAACACCGTTTTCTCTATTGCTACGTCCCAAAAGTCGCATGCTCCAATTGGAAACGGGTCCTAAAAGTCCTCAACGGCGCACTGGGTAGCGTCAAAGTCAACATCAAAATGGACCACAAAAGCGACCTGGTGTTTCTGGGCTCTCTCAAACCTGACGAAATTCGCTACAGACTGCAGCACTACTTCAAGTTCATGTTCGTACGAGAACCCATGGCCCGTCTCCTTTCCGCGTACAGAAATAAATTTGGCGAAATCGAATCGTACCAGAAAAAATACGGCGTCGAGATCGTAAAAAGGTACAGGAGCGCTTACGTCAAGGATTCAAACGTAGCGGGAGACGACGTGACTTTTGGCGAATTCGTGCGATATTTGCTGGATGAGGATTCGAAGCGTATGAATGAGCACTGGATGCCGATGTATAATTTGTGCCAACCGTGTGCCGTGTCGTACGACTTTATCGGATCTTACGAATATTTGGAGCGCGACGCCGAGTACGTGCTGCAGCAGATAAAAGCGCCCCCTGCGGTTCACTTTCCGGAAAGGCAATCGTGGTACAAGCCAGTTACAAAAGAGACGCTACATTATTATTTATGCAGCGTGCCACAGAATCTACTAAGAGAACTACTACCCAAGTATATCTTAGACTTTTCCCTCTTCTCCTACCCCCTTCCAAATATTACCACTGAATATTGCCGGCATTAGTTTGATCATTTTAACTGGGGACTTTTTGTACAGTTTTTTTTATGATCGAGGAACAAGAATATTTTTGGTGTTACATTTTTTACTTTATAATGGACTACATCAGAACCACTTGAGGAGTAAAATACAAACGCATTTATGTGGTTTCATGCACTGTTACATAAACTGAATTAAGTTTAAGGTTATAGGACCAGGTTTTGTGGTATTTCTTTTATGCTGTCTTAAAGGTGTAGTTTGTAAGTTTGCTAAAACAAAATAATAAATAAAAAAACGTATCATATGACCCTGTTTCATAATGTCATAATTACGCATTATTTTACTTTAGTCCCTCCCCTGACCTCTACAGAAACATCAGATCAAATTTTATGGGTTGCCACTTTTACCAATAATAGTTGAGCTTTGCTTCAGTCCCTCCACTGGTCTCTAAAGACTACAACTTTTTTTTATTTTAGGAAACTAACAGACTACACCTCTAAGTGTGTCATGGGTCATGTGCTGTTTGGGTTTAGCTGGCTAAACAGTTATACAATATTTTTCACTGTGTTGAAAACTCCTGCATCTATGGGTATCTTTATGCCTACAAACCTCTATTTACCCATTTTAAATAAATGAAGTTTGGCGTACAACTTAAAATCTCAAGTCTTAAAATTTAACTGTGTGTATATATATATATATATATATACTGTACATGTGTACATTTGCACTTATCCATGTGTCGTTTTGAGCTCATTATTAGCAATAACTTCATATTTTTCATCAATCTATTTCCATGGTAATGTTCAGACAAAAGCATGTCCCTGCAGGGCACAATACCAATACACATTCTTGGGGGAAAAGAGTGAGGGGTGGAAAACATCACTTTCGCCACCCAATGTGACATATATAGCACCATTTACTTGACAACAAAACTCCCTTTTTTCCTTCATAAAATATAATTTAATAAGTTAATAACAGTTTGTAACAATTAAAAATGAATAAATCATGTTATATTGTTTACTGTAGATCAAAGTCATGTTTGCAATGCATTAACAGAAAAATCTTTCATGTGAGCATAGCTGGATAGCATGTTTTCAGTGTCAGTACTTTAGAGAAAAACAAAACTCTTCTGTTTTAGGCAGTATATTTGAAATTATGAAACACATTATGGGCAAAAACTGACCAATAGTCACTGTAGGCATATGTATGTGCAGCACCTCGTCTCAGTAGTCTTATGTTGTTAGTCCTTGAAGCTCACACTTCTGAAATATAAAAGTCATCAATTATAACAGGATCAGCAGTCTAAATGACAGTGTGACAGATTTGTAAAGACAGTGATGGTAACTGACTTGTCTGTGGTCCTCTCCAGAGTTTTGAGAATGGAGCGTTCTGGAGAGGCCTGATGTGATGAAGAGGTGTTATGAGGAGACAGGCTCCTCAGAGACGAGAACGACAAGCCCTGTTTACGCATTTCCTGCACCGCACGCTCCCTGTTTAAGACAATATTACACAATTACTCATTTTTTACTTCTTTTGGGATATAAACAAAGCCGAAACCCTCACAGACGAACACACATCCTCTCCAGTTATGTTGTGAAATGGTGGTGGCAACAATGCCTCTCTGGGTGCATTTGCTGACAATGCAGAAGCAGGTAGGAGCACTTTGCGGTTTGCCTATATATGTTATATCACTTATAGATGTATCCCATGGTGAATTTGTTTCAGCTCTTGGAGAGGACTTACTCAAAATGATTAATTACTCAATAATGTGGGTATGCGTATGAGGTCGAAACAACATTAAAAACATAGTTAAAAGCTCAGAAAAGTCGATTTTGCAGAAAATTGGACCTTTAAAGTTTTAATGTGAAATATAGTTCAGCTTTGTGCACATGAGCAGGTAGATTCCTCTCCGTGCTCTCTAACATTAAGTTATGCATTCCAGTTTGTCTCACCGTTCAAATCGTTCACTGGTCAGCTGCCTTTTCAACACATCCATCTCTGTCTGCAGCTGAGAAACCTTACTGCGGAGCTGAGACACCTCCCGGGCATGTTCCGCACTTCATTTACCAAAAACACATTCATTATAACCAAATATAATCACTTTTTAAACTTCCAACATATCAAATTTGAGCTATATTACTTTTTACTGTCCGCGATGGTTAGCCGGTCACGTAGAATCTTCAGCTCTGACTCCTTCTCGCTGGCTGTGAGGTGTGTTTGGAACTCTTTTTGGCGATTGGTCGACACAAGTGTTTCAAGATTGCGGACAGTTAATCTCTCACTGGCCAGTTGCTTCTTCAGTAGTTCTGCTTCTGAGCGAACATCCTCCAGTTCTCCTATGACCTATTTCAGTAACAAAACATAATAGTAATAGTAATTAGTTACTTTTACTCAGTTATATTTTTATGAGTAACTTTTCAAATAAACTGTACTTCTAATAGTAGTTTTAATGTGCAGTATTTTTTTACTTTCACTCAGTAATATCATTTTGAAGTAACAGTACTAAGTAGGACTAAGAGTACATTTACCCACCTCTGTAATGTTACCGAGATATACAGTAGCTTTATGGTGTGAAACAGTGAGATCATTTGGAATAGTTGTTTCTTGCACATAAACATGTCAAAAATTTTATTTATTTTTAGTCGTTTTTACTTGTTTTGATTCAGAAATTCTTTTTTTTTGTCTGATTACAACAAAACTACAAAGTATATTAGTTCAGTCACTGTGTACTTAAGTAGCTTTTTCATGCACTACTTTTTTTTTCTTCTTAATTTTTACTTAACTATTTTTACTAATTACCCTACTCACTTATTACTTGTTTGAACCCTCATTGAATTGCATTTTATTTATTTTAATTCACACTCTGTAAAGCACTTTGCGATTTTTAAAACACGTTACCAAACATCCCACAGATGATTAATGGGGTAATAACTTTAACTAGAAACATCTAAGGAGGCCCTACCCTCTCCAGATCCATGCTCTTGTTTGTGAGATGTCTTGCTGTTAGCTCTTTCCCAGAGTCCAGTTTGACACACAGCTCTCTGACAGAAGCCAGGTCTGACAGCAGAGCACTCTTCTCCTCCTGGGCGTGGTGTAGCTCCTGCTCCAGTCGAGACATCCCACGAACCAGGGAGGACACTTGGGCCTCATATGCCTGTAAGGCCTGCATGTGCTTGGGAGTAGAAGAGATAGATATACAGTAAAATATATATAAAATAGTATAAAAACCAAGTCAGAGTTAGACATAAATATATTGTAGTCTTCAATCAATCAATTCATTTTTATTTGTATAGCACTTTCCAATAGGGCTGCACGATATGAAAAAAAACACATGTGCTAATCGATAACCATGTTGAATATTGCGATATTGATATTATTGCGATATTTTGATGCAAGTTCAGTTGAGCAAAGCTATTATCTAAATTGCTTCAAAATCAAAACTATCTTTGACAAAATGAAGACAATATAGAAATAATGATTAAAATATTTTAAATACATGATTTTTGGATTGTTATTCAAGTCACAGATATAAAATGATAATTATGTTGCGATACGGATATTGCCTTTATTAAGTGTTTTCCATAAGTGCAATATAAAAAATATCAAAAACAAGAATAGAGGCAAATAAAAAC
>JAVQKG010051169.1:0-11623 GCA_036025885.1 Hypseleotris bucephala
TCGACCGTGATAATTTGCTTATGTCCATTAAATAGACCCTTGCCCGCATCACTGTGCCAAACTTGGAGAGATTTGGTTAACGTTCACTAGGAGTAATGGCTCCAATAAAATGCTCAAAAACATTAATTTGTTAATTAATCAATTATTGTTCATCGCAGAAGTACCAAACTCAGTGTAGTTCAGCATCTTCATCATATGCAACTATTCAGAAAGTTAGAAGAAAATGGGGCAAAAACTCTCTGAGTTATTGCATTTTCAAATTTAATCCTTAATTAATTCATTACTTAATTAATACTCGTCCCAGAAATCCCCAAATCAATCCAGTTTGGCGTCTTTACTGTACCTAAGTATCTACAAAGTTAGAAAGTGATCCGGCAATTCGTTTTTGAGTTATCGCGTTTACACGGCCAATCTGCGGACGCGGACGCGGACGCGGACGAACATGATTCTATAATATCGCCGAACGCATTGCGTTCCGCCGATATAATTACTCCAAGGATATGAATGTGATTGAACATAACTACACAGCTAAGATGTGTAACAAGTACACTATTGTAATTACTGATTTTTTTTCATTATATATTGTAAGAAATGATAAAGGTAATCTAAAATGTTAAATTAACTATGGTTTCTTTCACTCAATTTGTAGAGTTCAGCTCAGCAGGCTCTCATGGGAACCATCAATACTAGTATGCAGGCTGTGCAAAAGGCCCAGATTGATCTCGGAGAAGTGGACAACCTGCCTCCGCTCGGACAGGACATGGTACAGTGCACATTTAGCTACAAAGTTTTCACGGACATATAAACTAATCTGTCAGTCTGAATATACCGTAATTTCCGGACTATAAGCCGCTACTTTTTTGTTTTGAACCCTACGGCCAATACAACGATGCGGCTTGTCTATGGATTTTTCCTCCAGGGGGCTCAGAAATACATGACCCTGACCTACAGACACACAGGCTCAGCGCACACGACGCACGCACATATATCTAGCCTACCAATGACACCAGATTGTAGCCTGGCTCCGATGTTTGGCATAAATTACAATCAAATAAATTCATCACTTTATTGATCAGATTCAGATGAGAAGAGAGCACGGGTCACACGCTGCAGCAGCTGCTGAGCCAGTCAATCACAGAGGCATATGAGAGAATAATTACAGAGTGAATAGGACTTTAGGCAAAAGAATAATGTAAAATACAAACACAAGTGTACAGTTGTCAGGCCAGACAGACTGATATTTGTCCTTATGATGAAGGAAAAGTTAGGTGCGAACAAACTGATTTAGGCTCCGCTTTACGGGGATACAGAGGTGATCTTCACGTGTGGCTGTTTGATGTTCTTTATACCAGATTATAGCACTATGTAATATGTCAGTAACAGCACAGAGCCGGGTTACCTGTGTGTCAGTGTCTGGAGGTCTGCAGTGGGAAGGCTGTGGCGGTGGAGAAGGCAGAGTTGCTGTGATCATCGAGAGGTTTGTCAAGTGATGTCTGTGACATCCAGATTCTAGGCATGGCTCATAGCGGCTTTATTTTACTCTTTTTGTCGTGTACGTGCACAAGACCATTTTAATTTTATTTCAGTTAAGGGAGCGGCTGATAGTCAGGTGCGCTCAATAGTCCGGAAGTTACAGTAGTTCCTACTAGTGAAATTGCTTTTTTCTTCTGTTTGTAAAGGCCTCTAAAGTTTGGATACAGAACAAGATGGATGAGTCGAAACATGAGATCCACTCCCAGGTGGATGCCATCACCGCGGGAACAGCCTCCGTCGTCAACCTCACAGCAGGTCAGTGCATTTAGCATCACTTTGAAACTCATGCTTTGTGATTTAAGAACATTTAGACAAACTGTGTGCACAACTAAAGCAGTTTAAATTTAATTACATCAGAACCATTGTGTCTGATCTTCACCCCAATTAAACCAGATGCTAACTTGTTAACCTGGATATCTTTAATTTTTCAGTGAATGATTAGAGCTTTCATGTTATTGCATGTATTATACTGTATATGCTGTATGTTACATTTTTCATTGCTCTTTGACTTAATTCTGTATTGTGTCTCCAGGTGACCCGACAGACACAGACTACACTGCTGTGGGTTGTGCCATCACAACGATCTCCTCAAACCTCACTGAAATGTCAAAGGGTGTGAAGCTGTTGGCTGCACTGATGGAGGATGAAGTGGGCGGTGGTAATGACCTGATGAAGGCTGCTCGGACGCTCGCTGGAGCAGTGTCTGACCTGCTTAAAGCAGTGGAGCCTGCCTCTGGAGAGGTACACAGTCTAGTCCTTTAAATTTAAATGAAACCCTTGGCTTCCTAAAGATGTGATATTTATGGATACATGTTAATACCATGTTAATCCTGCTATATGATACAAAAGAAATACTGAAAAGTTTTACTCTTGTTATGTGATTTGTAGCCTAGACAAACTGTGCTGACAGCAGCTGGCAGCATCGGTCAGGCCAGTGGAGATCTGCTGCGACAGATTGGAGAAAATGAGACAGACGAAAGGTTCCAGGTAATACTGACAATATGTCTAAATCACTTATCTCTCTCATCGTGAAATCAATATTGATATATATATTTTTCTTGTTTTAATCATGTTGTGCAGGATATCCTGATGAATCTGGCCAAAGCTGTGGCTAATGCAGCTGCTATGTTGGTGCTTAAAGCCAAGAATGTGGCTCAGGTCGCAGAAGACACAGTGCTTCAAAATAGAGTAATCGCTGCTGCCACACAGTGTGCCCTCTCCACATCCCAACTGGTCGCATGTGCAAAGGTACAAAACTAACCACTTAACCTTTAGATTAGGCTTAATTAACTACAAAATCTGTCTGCCACAGATAAAAGTCAGGTCTCTGAACAACTGGCATATGACTCACTTTTCTTTATTTCTAAAGCTTTAGACAAATTATGAGCCAACTCTAGATCAAATATGGCCTAAAAACACTGACATCACAACACCAAATGAAACTGAGAACAGTTGAATCAGTTGAAGTAATTTATCAAAAAGTTATTATTTTCATTTGTAACAAACCTTCTTATATTGTTCTAGGTGGTCAGCCCCACTATCAGTTCACCAGTTTGCCAGGAGCAGCTAATCGAAGCTGGGAAGCTGGTTGACCGCTCGGTGGAGAGCTGTGTCCAGGCCTGTCTCTCTGCCACAGAGGACGGTGAACTGCTCAAACAAGTATAGCATTATTTCTTTCTGCACATTGATACTGTCCAAAAAAATAAAATAACAAAGCTTTCTTGTTTTACAGGTGAGTGCCGCAGCTAGTGTGGTCAGTCAAGCTCTGGGAGATCTCCTTCAACATGTGCGTCAGTACACGTCCAGAGGAGAGCCCATCGGCCGCTACGACCAGGCCACAGATACCATCATGACAGTTACTGAGAGTATCTTCAGCTCCATGGGGGATGCAGGTGGGTACATGGCAGGCAGTGGACTTTAATTAATTAAGTCCTCTCTTGTTCAATTGATAATAACACCCTTCAGTGCTACGTTTTTATTGATTCACAAGAGAACTATTTAGCTATTTAAGTACACACTAAACAAATATGTGGAAGAAAAATAATGTAAACTTTAATTTTGATTGCTCTATAGGGGAGATGGTGCGTCAGGCTCGAGTCTTGGCCCAGGCCACCTCAGACCTGGTCAATGCCATGAGGTCTGACGCTGAGGCAGAGGTGGATGTGGAGAACTCCAAGAAGCTGCTGGCCGCTGCTAAACTCCTCGCTGACGCCACTGCGCGGATGGTGGAAGCTGCTAAAGTAAATGAGCTGAGATTCACATGTTTTATATTTAGAAGGTGTTGCACTACAGCTGTGATGCTTGTGGTGCCAGCAATCTGATCCAGAAACACATTATTCTATTGAGTGCTTTTTACTAGTTTCCCTTGTGTTAAAGATGTTATTTTCAGGTTTACAGTCTTTCTATACTGCACAATAGAATTGTATCTGCTGTTGTCACATAGTCCATTATGTATACATTTAGCTTTAGTCCATTAAATATATTTGATTTCTCAGTATTCATTTTACCATCAGCCTAGCTTTTTACAGTTTTACAGATTGTTGTTAATTTGTTTCCTTCCAATGTTGAAATGAAATGCTGCTTCTTTGCTGGTTAAGAGCTCAATGGCAGGCTTTTCACAATCACACAATCACACAACCACAGTAGCATAATTGTATGTGTCAACGAAGACCCGAACCCTTGCCAGCTGTAATCTTGGCAATCCAGTGCTTAATCTTTAGTTTTTTTTATTGGTATTTTTAGAGCACATAAAATTGTCTTGTCTTTTGAAGTCTCGTATCCTGTGATATTTTATGACTCCTTGAGGCAGTAATCATTTTACAAATTGGCTACTCTGTTAAAATGGTGTCAGCAGCTTAGACAGCTGTGGAAAGAACAACCACAAAGCCGGGCAGTCACCGTCGAATGATAGTTCTACATTCAAGATTCAAACAAAGTACAATATTTCTATGGGTTGCAGTACTGCGCAGTTATGGGTTATATTTTAACATAGTGACACAAGCAAGCACTGTACATGCACTAGCACCAGTTAATCTATTAATTTAAATACTAAACTTTCAAATAACATTCCTGATAACATGCAGGTTGATGCATGAGATTAACCAGGTATGCATAACCAGGTCTCATACATACCTAATTTGGGTTAGATATTTGTGACGTAATGTGTGCACCAATGTGTTAGTGTATATGAACTGTGTTGTTTACAGGGGGCAGCTGCGTACCCAGAGAATGAAGACCAGCAGCAGAGACTGAGAGAGGCCGCTGAAGGACTACGAGTCGCCACTAACGCTGCTGCACAGAACGCCATCAAGAAAAAGCTCATAAACAGGCTGGAGGTGAGTCATGTCCAAGATTTCTACAATAATACAACCAATTTTCTGGCATTAAATAAAAAAATAAACACGATGCACTAATCAAAGGTCTGTTGAATGACCGTGAACAATGAACATAACCCAGCCTAAAAGAAGCACAAGCTAGCTGGAGCACATTTGTTTTGGATGATGTGAACTTATCCAAAGACTTTTAAATCTCATGTTGAACTCATTGCAAGGGCAAAGTATAAATTTGAGATCTATTGTTTTGACATGTTACTGACATCTACAATAAAAATTGCAATTGCAAGGACTGTAGTAATTTTCAGTTTTTGCTCCCAGAATATGCTATCAAATTAAAATGAAAACCATTAAAATGGTTAAGGTTGTCCATCTTTTTTGTTATGTTACTAAGTTCAGTACTTATTTCACTACACACTCTTAATTACGTCAATACTCCCAAAACTAAAGATTTCAGCTGTTTTCTAAGATATTTGTGTTTTAAAATCTTCAGAATGCAGCAAAGCAAGCAGCCGCTGCAGCCACACAGACCATAGCCGCCGCTCAAAACGCTGCTGCCTCCAACAAGAACACTGCAGCTCACCAACAACTGGTGCAGAGCTGTAAGGTAAGTCTCAATGCTGGCAACAACCCCGAAGCTATTTATATACGAGGCCTTTTACTTATGCATCAAGTTTACCTGCAAAAAAATTAACCGTTCATTTAGGTCTTAATGCAGTTGTCTGTGTTTAGGCTGTTGCAGATCACATCCCTCAGTTGGTCCAGGGTGTGCGCGGCAGCCAAGCTAAACCAGAGGACCTCAGTGCTCAACTGGCTCTCATCATTGCCAGTCAAAACTTTCTACAGGTGTGGTACATGAATGGCTTGACACTATTAAAGGTCCTAAATTATGCTTTTTCCACATTTCATAGTATATTTAGGATCCTAGTTTACGTTTTGCAAAATAAAAAACAATGTATGCCTTTACCTCTAGCTTCTTGTAGCATTAGCTGCAGCCTCACGGATCAAAATACACCAGGATTTACTCTAGCCTTGTGTAATTGTATTAATTAGTATATTGTAACATGTGCGTGACGTCAGTGTTTACGTAGCAGGAGCTGCTCTCGGGGTCCGATGAGTATGGAAACACACTCCTCTTTGGAGAGAACAGCTCTTTGAGAACCATCTTGTCCCATCCCGTTCCGTTCTCTTGATGTGAAAAAGGGCCTTAACTTAAATATACTTTGCCCGATTAGGCTCAAACTAGAATCGCTGCATTACCCCCTGCCCCTGACCACATCTGACCAATATGATACCATTTACCTCCACCTATAGACTGAATGAAGAATGTAATTTTAGGAAAAATTATAAAACTCTGCAAAAGCATTCTTCCCAAACATCCCGTCAAATCAAAAATGTAAATAAACCCTTCTTATATTTGTCATGGTTTTGGGGGTGGGGCCTCTTAATTGCTTGTTAACAATATTAAACTCTTAGAAATCACACCATCTCTGTATAAGGTGGCCGTTGGTGCCATTGCATTTGACGCAGACGCATGGGGCATTTCGCCAATATACACTTTGCTGTCGTGTACAACAGTGTGAGCCTAGTTTTTATCTGTCAATATGTAATGTATATTATAAATCCTTTAAATCCATTTTGTTGCTCATTTTAAACATATTTTCTTTTTATGGTTTGTTTGAAGCCTGGTAGTAAGATGGTGACCTCGGCCAAGTCCTCTGTTCCCACAGTGACAGATCAAGCTGCAGCCATGCAACTGGGTCAGTGTGCAAAGAACCTTGCCACCTGCCTCGCCGAGCTGAGGACATCTGCACAAAAGGTACTGCAAATCACACATGGAGATACAATGCAGGTCTTTTTAACAATCTTTAAATAAAATGTCAATACAATGTCATAAAAAATATAAAAAACCCAATGTCACCTTTTGATACACATTGTTGTAATTAAATAGTAGTGATGACAAAATATTTCTGGTACTGGTTCTTAAATGGTTCTTTGTTGTACAGGCTCATGAAGCTTGTGGTCCTATGGAGATTGACTCTGCACTTGACGCTATACAGACACTTCATAATGAGCTACAGGATGCCAAAGTGGCTGCCAGTAGTGACCAACTAAAACCACTTCCAGGGGAATCTGTAAGATATTATTTAAATTCTGACTTCATAACACATTTACATCTTTGCAACACTTTTAATTAATAGATTATTTTCATTCAATTGCCTGCTCAGTTGGAGAAATGTGCTCAGGATCTGGGCAGCACATCAAAATCAGTTGGATCTTCTATGGCTCAGCTGCTCACCTGTGCAGCTCAAGGAAATGAACATTACACGGGTAAAAACAAAATGCATTATTTTTCAGTAACATTGACCAATCCCTTTCTTTATCAGGTTCAGTTAATTTGTAAACCATTGACATAATAATCTACTATATCACTTTAAGAACCCAGTTCAACCATCAGTATGCTATGGGCTAGATTTACTAAAGCTTTGAGCATGTACTTAATGAGTAGGACACACAAATTTGAGCAAATTCGGGCATACATGAGGTTAACGTGTGCTTTGGGATTCTTTGCATGAGCAAACTGAATGAGCACAGTTTTATTATTAACACATCAAGACTGCAGAAGTGAAAATAGTCAATAATCATTAGTATGAGCTAATGATAGGTGCAAACTCGTACAGAGGAAAGACCTCTTTGCCAAAGTACATTGTCCTAAAAAGACTTGACATTTTCCTTTTGTCCACTACCCATCAACAGCGGCTCCAGATTACAGACAGTGTTTTTAAAATATTTTTGTTTGCAGCTTACGCACTATTGTAGTTCTCATTGTATCTATATTGTATATTTTTATAACTGTACATGCAGTTTAGTGCACCTTAGTAAATCTGGTCAATGTTCTATATTCGATATCCCATAAAACTGCACTAATAATAATTTATCATTTTTGTTAAAAGGCATAGCAGCTAGAGAGACTGCTCAGGCCTTAAAGACTCTTGCCCAGGCAGCCCGCGGTGTAGCTGCTTCTACAACAGATCCTAAAGCAGCTTTTGCCATGTTGGATTCGGCTCGCGACGTCATGGAGAGGTCAGCACTTCTCATTCAAGAGGCTAAAGAGGCACTTATCTCACCTGGAGATGCTGAGAGTCAGCAACGATTAGCACAGGTTTGTGGTTTAGTTTTCAATATATAAACATTTTGAAACAGAGCCTCAAAGTTGAGCCACAAAATGCAATTAAGTGTATTTTCTGTCTGAATGGGCCTTCTTAAAATGTACTCCCTGCACCTTCTTATTTTTTGCGCTATCGTGCAGGTGGCCAAGGCTGTTTCTCACTCCCTGAACAATTGTGTTAACTGTCTGCCTGGCCAAAAGGATGTGGACATGGCCCTCAAAAGCATTGGGGAAGCCAGCAAAAAATTGCTCATAGAAACTGTAAGTAAATAAAATAAACAAATTATTTTTGTATTCTAGTGTAGATAAATTATATCTCAATATATTAATTGGTTTATTTGTTTCTTGATTCAGATTCCTCCAGCCTCCAAGTCCTTCCAGGAGGCACAGAGTGATTTAAACCAAACAGCTGCAGACCTGAACCAGTCCGCAGGAGAGGTGGTCTACGCCTCCAGAGGCTCCAGCGGTCAACTGGCCGAAGCATCTGGGAAGTTCAGCCAAGACTTTGATGAGTTCCTGGATGCTGGAATTGAGATGGCTGGACATACTCAGGTTTGGATCTTTACTTTACCAGATACCTTAGACATGAACTCAATTATAATATGCCTTAAAATAATTTCAGAAAAAAGATGACCAAGTACAAGTGATTGGTAATCTGAAGAACATTTCCATGGCTTCCAGCAAGTTGCTGCTGGCTGCAAAAAGTCTGTCTGTGGACCCTGCAGCAGCAAATGCCAAGAACCTGCTAGCAGCTGCTGCAAGGTATATAATAAAATACAATCTAGTGTAATGTAATGTAAAACACTATTGGAGTCAAAAGTCAATATCACCAACTAGTGGACAACAAAATGTTAGTAGTTAACTTAGTAATTGTATGAATATACATTGTCAGACCTAATCCCTAGAGAGTAAAACAATTACAATAATTAATTATTCCGTGTTTTTTGGTTTTCAGAGCTGTGACTGATAGTATTAACCAGCTGATCACACTGTGTACACAGCAGGCTCCTGGACAAAAGGAGTGTGACAATGCTTTAAGAGAGCTGGAGGTAACAAAGCCTGAAGTTTTCTTTTTATAGTATTTGTCTATAACATGAGTAAATTGGCTCTATTAGATCTGCATGTAGCACAAGAAGATACTTCTTGTTACTTTTGTGTGCATGTTAGAATACCTTTTGACCAGTGTTACTCTTAGGCTGTCAGGGGAATGCTGGACAACCCCAATGAGCCTGTCAGTGACCTGTCCTACTTTGACTGTATTGAAAGTGTCATGGAAAACTCAAAGGTAGGCATCCAACTAACTTTTCTGCACTTGTGCATGCAACTTTCTGTATTTGTTATATTTTATACTGATGCTTTGTCTAGGTCCTTGGAGAGTCTATGGCAGGTATTTCTCAAAACTGTAAGACTGGAGACGTGTCCTCGTTTGGAGATTGTGTAGGATCAGCCTCAAAGGCTCTTTGTGGTCTTACTGAAGCAGCAGGGCAGGTGAGCTATGTGTAGATTTGTGCTTTACACATATTTTGAATACAGGGTGCGAAATGTTTCATTTAATTCCTTATGTACTTTCCCCAGGCTTCTTACCTGGTAGGTGTGTCTGATCCTAACAGTCAGGCAGGGCACCAGGGCCTTGTGGACCCCATTCAGTTTGCAAAAGCCAACCAGGCAATTCAGATGGCCTGCCAGAATCTTGTAGACCCAGATAGCAGCCCATCACAGGTATTTTAAATATTTTACACAAATACTAAACATCCTTAGAGCAATTGTTTACTGGAAAAAGTTGTTTTCTTTCTGCTACATAGGTGCTCTCAGCAGCAACCATAGTTGCTAAGCACACGTCTGCATTATGTAATGCTTGCCGCTTGGCTTCATCTAAGACAACCAACCCTGTTGCCAAGAGGCACTTTGTCCAGTCAGCCAAAGAGGTGGCCAACAGCACAGCAAACTTGGTCAAAACCATCAAGGTATTTCAGTCACAGGGAACGTGAAACATATTTTATTATCAGGACCATCAGCATAGGTTTGAGTGCGGCTCTTGTTTGATCTTCTTGTGTCTCTTGTGTTCAGGCTCTAGATGGTGATTTCTCAGAGGAGAACAGGAACAGGTGTCGAGTAGCCACAGCTCCACTCATTGAGGCTGTAGAAAACCTCACAACATTTGCTTCTAACCCAGAGTTTGCCAGCATTCCTGCTCAGATTAGCCCTGAGGTGTGTCTGCGCAATAGTTAACATGAATCTGAATAATAATTTCTTTGGAAATAACAATTTTACAATGACTTAATTGTAATTAAAATGTAAAACTACATTTATGTAGGGCTCTGCAGCACAGGAGCCTATCCTCTATTCAGCTCGCTCAATGCTTGATAGCTCCACCCACCTGCTGAAGACTGCACGTTCTTTAGTCATAAACCCAAAAGATCCTCCCACCTGGTCGGTTTTGGCTGGTCATTCTCGCACTGTCTCTGACTCCATCAAAAGCCTCATTACAGCAATCAGGTGTGTGAACTCACATATTTTATACTTGACAAATACATTTAAAAGGACTGTAGGAGTAATACAAGTTGTACTGAAAAACACTAACAATATTAGGCAGTTTTTAGTAACATGCATCAGGTTTATGATGTTGCTTAGCAACCAGGAGACAGTGTTGCAAGATCACAACCAGATCTAGGTCCTTTTCCTTATACCAATATGACAAAAACTAACTATCCTAAAAACAAGGTTGTGTACAATGCTGTGTATCTGTTTTATGCTGTGAGTTTGTTGTATTCTTCAGGCTAAACTGATGCCCATGAGAAACGAATGTGATGAATTTTAAGGTTTATGCTCCGCTCAGAACATCTGCACATTAGCATTCACACACAGCCGGCTCAGCATCTCTTCTGATGCCCTTATCACAGCCATCCCTTGGATAGCAGTGTGGTCAGGATTTTTTAATACTATTTGATTATAGGCTGAAGTGGTAAAGTTAAGTGGCAAAATATTGTACTAGCAATAGTATTGTTGAAGGTAGCAACATTACACAACCAAATGTTATACAAAAATCCTCCTTTTAAATTCTATTCGCAAAGCTTAGCTTAGAAAGGCTTCAGGGTCATTTGGCTGCCAGGCTTGATTAAATGGAAGGTATAAGATGCAGTTGATGAGAGGAGAAGTTATCTACTTTGTACTGTGTTAACATTTATGCCAGGGAATCATTCTTTTGTGTTAATACTTTGGTGCTCTTCCTGTTTTCCATTTATTTTCAGGGACAAGGCCCCCGGCCAACGCGAGTGTGACTCGTCCATTGATAACATCAACAAATGTATCCGGGACATTGAGCAGGCCTCTCTGGCAGCAGTCAGCCAGAACCTACCCAGCAGAGACGACATCTCACTGGAGGTAAGTAGCCATCACACTGGAGTCACGGTACATTCATTACCGACGCCAGGAGGTTATGTGATCGCCGGTGTTGGCTTGTGTGCGTGCGTGCGTGCGTGTCCGTGTCTGTGATCAAGATAACTCAAAAACTACTGCACGGATTTGGATGAAGCTTTCAGGGATGGTCAGGACTGGTTTAAGGAAGAGGTGATTAAAATTGGGTACATCT
>JAVQKG010051228.1:0-13355 GCA_036025885.1 Hypseleotris bucephala
GAGGTATGGGAACAATATAGCAGAGATCTGGAGTTGACTTTAAAAAGAAAAATCTAAATAATGTGAATGGGCTTTGAATTTTACAATAAAACATTGACTCATATGCATTGTTAATGATAGATTCTAGCTCTGGATAGATTAAGATTTGACCAATCAGAGTGCAGATTTAAATTAAAATGCCCTTAACAGTAGGAGTGCTTAGCAAATCAATCAATACAAATAGGCTATATTGCCACATTTTTAAATTTAGGGAATAAACTAAGAGACACCCCATTCAGCACCACAGGCAACCCCCTTCACAATGCACTTCTTAACAAACTAAACTACATACAGTAAGTGCCTGCAATCCACTGCACTAAAGCATTTTCCCTGGACGCCATTATGTGCTGAAACACCACTGTCATTTCCAATCGGACAATTTGTCAAAACCGCATTAACATAATTCCCCATTACTTATTCTGACAGTCCGTACGTCTCATTTGAGCTAGCGTTGCAGCTTGTCTGTTTTGCTTAGCCTATACAGTACAACCAGGCTCTGACAGAGGGCTCAAACTTGCATCGCCCTCTCTCGTTCTTCGATAGGGATCTGCTTGTATGGCAGCTTATTCTACACACACACAGCCCACAAAGTGCTCTTGCCTGGTTTATCTGCACCGCTGAGTGTGTCTTGCAGTGCTGTAATGGTATTCACAGTGGCTTCTTAGGTGGAGATTGATGTGGTCCCTGCTCCATGTATGCAGAGAGGATAAATGTCTATTGGCTGACCTTGTTTGTTAGTTTATTTGCTGCTCGCTCTGCTGGCTTAGCACGGGGGAGAGAGAGTATAGTGTGTAGTGTCCCTGGAAAAGCATGCTTCAGGATGCAGAAAACTGGTGCTGCTGGATAGCTATGGGACGATATTTATCTGCGTTTAGGTCACAAAGAGTTTATTGCAATTTGAGGTCTTTCCAAGGACACGCTGATAAGAAAAAACAACATTGAGAAACAGATTTAGAGCATGATTTTATTCACGGAGGCATTCTGGCTCAAATGCATGTGTGATACATATCTTCTTACTGTCTTCTGATCACAAGAGTGGAGACTACTGAGGTAGTGAGATGGATGAGTGGTTAGTGCAATCACTTTTTATTGTAGTGTCCATGTCCTCTTTGTGTTATCGTTGGTTCTGTCCATATACTTTTCATGTGTTAGGAGAAGTGACTCTTAATTACTCCTAGCAAATGAATGTATAAGTGAATTCAGTATGCCTCTATGTTGGTTAGGGTGCACATAGTTGCTGGAATAGACTCCTC
This sequence comes from Hypseleotris bucephala, assembly GCA_036025885.1. Classification (NCBI taxonomy): domain Eukaryota; kingdom Metazoa; phylum Chordata; class Actinopteri; order Gobiiformes; family Eleotridae; genus Hypseleotris; species Hypseleotris bucephala. Next base: position 1,293 of record JAVQKG010051228.1, read on the forward strand.
CAGTCTAAATTTAGGGTCACAACATGTAGTAAAAACAATATGTAATGCTTTGTAATGCATTTAATACCTTTAAAATTCATGTTTACAAAATATCGGAATAGGGATCGGTATCAGCCAGATTGATCACTGAATTATCGGTATCAAATGTCATATTGGTTCATCCCTAGAAATATACAGTAGATCAAAGTATTAATTTTACACATACAAACAGAATTTCACATCTGCGGTAGTAACGTTTTTTGGATTTAGAATTAAGAATGTGTGTGAATCCTCTCAGCACTATAAAATATACCACCTTCATCCGTTTTTGAAGCTCAGCATAACAGCCACATAGTAAACTTTCTACCGGCTGCCCATAGTTCAGACTATCCATCACATATTACTCTATCCATCATATGCCCAGGAAATTCTCTTCTCCATCACCAGCACACTTCATTCCTGTGTCGCGCTTTCTGTCACTTTACTGCCCCTCATCCATCTGCACACGGCCCCTCCCTGCCCTAATATTACACAAACACACGGTATGCTTTCCCTCTCTGGTAAATGAATGGAACATATATTGACAAATTATTAGGATCTGTATTGATATAATGTTGGGAGTGTAAGTTTTGATCTCCTCCTCCTTATCATTTCACACTCATTTGTCTGAGAGCGGCTCTGTCTTTACATAACAATCACAGACTGTCATTTCCTGACTGCCGAGGGCTTTCACTCTTTATGTTATTAGAATAGAAATGTCTTTACCCAAAGCCTCACATTATTCAGCAACTCACACTCTGAGTGTAAAATATAAAGTATATTTTTGTCTGTAATGCAGGTCTTTATCACAATGAAGTTTTGAAAGAAAACAAATAGTAAAAAGATAGGGACTGGTAAGGGGGGTGATATGGTGATAAAAATGGCATTGTCATATGAAATGAGATTGATGAATCGTGATAAAGTGCATTAATTTATGCTCTGCTTATTTTACTGTAACACTGCCAGTATTCATATAAATAAATTAAAAAGGGGGAAATAAATAGTATTACGATGATTATTGGATTGGATCTACAGTGACTTTGCAGTAAAAATGTTTTAAGTAGCAGTAGTCTTCTGTGTAAGGCAGAAAATTCAAAGTAAACAAAAATTGTCATAATATCTAAATTGGGATCTTGGCTTAATAAAAACTGTGATATTTTTAGCATATCACCCATAGTTGCTGGGTATGGCTGAATATACAATGGAAGGTTAATGAAGGTTTATAGTGAGACTTGCCAATGATATTTGATTTCAGTTCTGTAGCACAGTAAAGTCGCCCACTCATTTACAACGCTTTTCACAAATTACTATTGTTACATGTCTTAATTAAAGAATGTAATCTTGTAATGGGTTTATAAAGCGCTCATTATGTTCATTGCAATTGGGAAGTATCATTCCTTGAAGTGGATTCGACTCTAAATGACCCTGTTTGAACAAAACTCTGTATTTAAGTGAACGAGGAGGGTATTAGTATTCCACTGAGTGCTATTAGCATCAAAGTTTAATATTGTCTCCAGTAAGGCTTTATCAACTTACACTAAAAGTTAATCCGCTCCTAAATCCCAATTACAGCATCCATCCTGCACATATGCATTTTTTACTCTACCCCTTCAATTTCCTCAACGTCTGCAAAAGTAGGACATGCTTCACACTCTGCTTTTATATTTTTGGCTAAAAGTCCAAATTAATCACAGTCTCTCAGTTCCTACTTAGACTTGACGTCCAAATTCTTGCTTTGACGGTGTTTTTATCTGGCCCAATGCACATATTTTCTCGCTGTCAAATGGGTTCATAACATTTGGGGTAAAAAAGCTGATAAGGGGTGACAGCGAAATGTCAAAAAGGCACAAAGTTGATAGATGGAGAAAGATGTTGCTTTTGAAAGTCCTTGTGAGCCATTTTATCAGTCAGGCATATTTTTTTGGAAAAGTCTCACAGGCCACACAGAGTTGAAAATCAATATGATGCACCTACATTTTACAGTAGAGAAATCTGTGCAATGCAATGTAAGTGAATTTTGGAGTTTTTGGACAGATTACCCCCAGAAAGTGAGGTGCTCTGCTGCATTTAAAATGTGAAACTTAAGGTAGTAATTCAAATGTCACTAAATGTATATAAACTGTATACAATTTTAACTGCCGCTGACGTTCTATTTTGTTAATTAATTTGTTTAATCTCATTTAATCTAAAAAGGTTTAATTAAAGATAGGAAATGCTCACAACAAGGACATTCTAATCTAATCGTATTCCTTAATTTGACTATGTTGCACAGATTACAAAACAGAGGTTTACAACCTTTAGTTTGTTGGCCTATGTCCTGAGGTTAATAGAAGATAATGACCAAGGTCTTTTTGTTTTTTAGACATCCAATTTATCTACTCTTTATCGTTTTATCAGCCTTAAGTGATGAATTTTGTGTTATTTTAATTTTAGGGTAAATGTAATGTAAAGTGTATAGGTCCAAGCATCTAGCCCTGTGGTACTCCATGGCTACTGTTTTACTAATCCCCACTGTGTTCAAATGCTGTGGTCTGTATCATTTAAGTATAGGAACTGATACGAAGATAGAATTGAATTGCAGATGTCAATCCACTATCTGGAGCTAAAAAAATTGAAAACAAAATTTAAACTCTTTGGACGTGACAAATGACAAAAATGGGAGAACCAATCTCATTAAAAAACATTTTCTGTCCAAATCTAGTTGCCATCCATCTAAATAAACTAGGCATTATGATGTTTTGTGTTTCTGGTTGGTTTTATGTAGACTGCCCCTGCCCCATTAATTGTTTGTCTTCCCTAAATCTCTGTAAAGAATTCTCCAGCCTACAACATTGCTTTACATCATTCCCTTCTAGTTTACAACCATCTCCTTTGGGACACTTGTGGTCAGTCACCGCTGCTGCCTCCATCACTGTGGCAGACTCAAATATTGATCAGCTCTGCAATCAGTCACACAGCGAGTGCGTGTCAGGGTCATATGACACACTAATATCTCGGGCCAATGTGGATTTATGGCTGCATGTTGTTTTGTCCCCAATCCTTCTATTTTCGCCATCTATTCCTCAAACTCCCACTTTAAGTCAATCTCCACATCCCTTCTTGGACTCAGATTATTCTTTTCATTCATCTTTACCTTTACTACCCTGTTTTGCCATTTTCGCCCATCTTTCTACACTCATTTACAGTCTACACACACACATCACACCCAGGTCTTGTCAAAGCTGCTGGAATTATTTACTGCTTAATGGCCTACAGCGGCTCACAGCAGTCCCACAGTGGTTGGCTTTATTTAGTGATTTTCATTCCTTTTGGTCTTTCAGCGTGTGTTTTGGTGTGTCTGCGTTTGCCAGGGATAAGTACAAGGACACCTGCGCAATTTGAGTAACTATGAGGTGATTGAAACATAGGATGATGTTTGCTGGAATTGGGTCACATTCTTATGGGTCTTTTGCCTGTTTCGTGTGTGATGTAGGCATGCGTGCCACAATTACTGACACTTATAGCTGACATGATTCCCGTGATAAATCGTCCAGGGCTGGTTCAAGTTCACAGTTCTGCTCTCTGCCGGGACTTAAGCCAGCGTGACTGTTAAACAAAAGGAAAATAATCAAAGTAGATGGGCCTGCATAAACCTGCTTTGCATTGCTTATTGATTTAAACTTTTAATTACAGCACAGCAGCAAGTGTATTCCTGGGTGCTTTAAATGCAGTGGTGACTGGTGTATTAGCCTAAGGTTTAACAAAGCAAGACTAACACTGTTGACAGAAAAGTATTATAAAAGAGGTTCTGGGGCAAGAGACTGCATACTGACTGATTACCATTGAAACTATACATGAAAGTAAATATTATAAATGGGCTACTCCAGGAAAAGCTTTTGGACAATTTTTGTTAAGTGTATAATTTTATAAAGTGCCCCAGTTCATTCAAATGATTCATCATCAAGTTTAAGAAAATGAAGTGCATGATAAAAAAAACATGTGAAAATGTGAAGTACTCAGTAGTCACTAATTTATTTACTTTTCTAGTTGTGGATTCAATAAAGTGCCATTTATTGTGGCTCCAATAAACCCCAACCTTTGACTTCAGAAAGAAAGAAAGATTGTTCAAAGCAATATATTTTAAAGATAGCCTATTCTTATGAAGTTGATGTAAGCTATAACATGTGATTGGGAAAAGCCTGTATGTTTGAAGTGACAGGTGATTGCAGCACTTGTTCATATGTGACATGTAGCCTACTGTTTGTGACTGTTCACTTTGATGTGTTGGTTCTGTGAATATGGGATTTCTTTCCCAAAATGGTCGGTTACATAACCCCACATCACAAATAAATAAATAAAGATCCGGGCACAATGGGTCTAAAGGAGATGAAAGGAAGAGGCTTCTAGTAAAAGGCAGGCTCTCATTCAGCTCTCCGCGCCCCCTCCCTCTGGTGCTGATGCTGGTATCGCCTCCCTCTTCCATTGCGTTTTCGGATCAATGAGGCCAAGACGAGAGAAGGGAGGTGGGTGTATTTTGAGCCACACGCTGCCCCACGTACATGCTCACATCGACACACACGCTCGGGGAGACGGGCTCGGGGCCGCACGGCGGAACGCTCATCATTTTACATGACCCACCAGCGCCTCCGGATTTCCCTTTAACTTTTCTACAAAGCCCATTGTGCTTTTATATTGTTTGCAGTGTCGCATCCCTCTGCCACTTGTAATGAACTGTTTCTCTGTCTGCGTCGGTTCCATGCCAGCATGGGAACTGCCGTGTCCAAAAGGAAGAATTTAAGAAACGATGCGATATCTTCTGTGGCAGCAAAAGTTAGGTGAGTGACGCATGTTATTCATGCTGAATGCACATACTGGATATAGCCTACGTGATATGCATATTCTGGTTATATGTGAAGTTACCATGTGTATGTTTCCTCCGCGCTGTCCCGTCTGTTTGTTGAATGCGCGGAGGCAAACCTGTCCCGTCTGGTACGGCGCGTGCTCCATAAACATGTCTGGCTCTGATTTGAATTCACCCAAATTGCCCATTGTCAACATCAGTGTGTGTCCCGCCAGTCAGGAGTTATCTAGAGGAAGGGGGGCGCTTGTGGCGCGTACAGATGTTGTGAATGAACCATTGTGTAATCAATGTCAAGCAAAGCCATGCAGGGCATCAGGACCAAATGGCTACTATAAGCCCTCTTCGGATATTCATGCATATTGTTATTCAACTTAATCGTTTCGCGCCATGGTTTATTGGTTTAGTGTGCAGTAAAAGACAGCATCTTCACAGTCGGACGACCAAATGATCCACAAGTCAATAATCAATAAATAGGGCTTGTCACTGATCTCCTGTCTGTCTCAGGCACTTATTGCCACGTTCACAAAGGGTCGCGTGGTTCACAGCTTCTGGAAAGATTCCGAGATTTAGACACTTTGGCACGCGTCCAAGATTGAGGAAAGGTCCTTAATAGATCATGTTTGGTGCATATATTTAGGTTATATGTTTTAAGATCCCTTTAAGTGCTTGTTTCCTGTTAAAATCACTGGTGAAAGAAGCAGCAGCAGTGCGTGGAAACCATGCGTAAGGATGCAGTGGGATGTGGATGCCGACAGATGCGGGATCTCTCAGCGTGGTGCGCGTTTTAACTCGATCAGTCAATGACCTTGACTGGTATGTGTGGACTCCCGCGTGCACACATGTGGGCTGATGTGATTACGTCAGCGTTAGCGGGCATCTGTCTCCTCTGAGAGACAGCAGCCTGTAGCGTGGAGTGGACAACACCGTTTTGGCTCATGGCAGCGCTGTGCATCACCTATAGCATTGGGGATGCGAGGCACGCACAGAACCGGGTCTGGCCTACTGTAAAGGAGATGGGGGTTGGGGGAGTTATTTGGACGGAATCTCTCAGCTTAATTGTCCTAAAGAATTAATTCAGGTTAGGCAAGTGGATTATCTTCTAATCTGTCCTTGCTGAGAAACACTGTCCTTTCATTAGTCTTGTCTCGTTTTTTTTGGCTCCGGTTTGGCTTCTTGTTTTAAGTGCATAGTACATTCTTAAAGGCATCATAAAACTAAATAAAGAACCTCTGATCAAGGGCATTGAATTGAAGTGATTGTTTTATATTTTTCAATGACATTTTGCAAAATGGTTCCTCAAATTACTTATTTTGTTATTAACTTTGATGCTTACAATTATATAACCTATAACCTCTAATTTATCAGAACAAATGACTCTAAGAAAACTGTAAATCAAGACTAAATTGTTGTCTCACTTAATTGGTCTAAAAATGCATTGTTGCATAAGGGCTTGATTGCTATAAAGCTGAAGCAGCCTACACCATTTGCAGTGAACACAGCTGCTATAGTGCAAACTTATGTGTAACTGTGAAGTCCATGCATGAATTTCATAAAATATATGCAGATGTATTTTATTTACCCTGCTGTGCTTTTATGAAATGGTTCTATTAAGTTGCATTATGGAATAGAAAATCACAAATCACATTTCTATTCATTTGCAAATCGTGTTACAGAGAACATCAGATATTAAAAGAGTTAGAAATCAAATCTATATGATTACATGCTGCTATATTTTCAATCATGAGTGCTAACCCTTCTTCCACTGTGCACCTCTAATTATCTGTTACAACTGATAGCAAAAAGCACAGATCAGCTGGCTGCACTGCTATTTAACATTTCATTTTTATGTAGCTGCTTATCTGCCCCTATCTCTCCCCACACACCTGCTGCCACAAACATGACTGCATTCTCCCTTTAATTTTAGAAGTTAAAGCTGCACTACCTGATTTGATACATTCCTCTTTCCTAATTCTTCTCCTTCGCGAACCTCTATCACGGTCTCACACAAGCCAGGAAGTATTTACACAAGCCAGGATGTGTAAACAGCTGCTTCACATTATTCCTGATAGATTCTAGTTCTGGATAGATAAAGGATGTATCGACCAATCAGAGTGCTCCTGTCCTATGAAAGCGTTGGTTAAACAGTTCCTTCTCTCACTGTAAAAACAAAAAAACATTATAATACAGCCCACAGGTGACCTAGTCTAATTTCAGATGACGTCTGTTATGCTATACTAATAACTAAATTATCTTTGACAAGAAAACAGAAATCAGGTGGTGCAGCTTTAACGGCAGAATAAACCTCTGCAGGGGTTGATGGGAAAATGCTGCTGAATCACATCCAATATTAATCAACTATTCACCTGCGCATGACCCCATGAATGCACAGGCACTCATACACACAAACATATACACACAGTCTATTTCATATGCACCAGCTTACCTTCATTTAGTCAACCTCCTATTCCTCGTGCAGCGCTTTGGCTTATTGCTATCTGACTGCTGTGTCAAACGGGCTCTATGGCGGGATTTTCATTCACAAGAAAGGCTTTTAGAGATAAATTTCCATACGCTAAGCTGTCAGAAGGTTACATTTAGAAGATATATTAGTATGTGTGAGAGCTTGCATGTGGGTTGCTTTTGAAGATGACTTTTACATTGAGTTTCGCATGAGATATAGGTAACGTGTTTCCAGCCACAGCCGCAGTCCAAGGCTTAGTAAAAATGGCTTTCCTCTATCAGTATGTGCCGTTTCCACGTGCACAGATGGGCTTAGGGCTGAAGGCTTTGTGTGACTGTTCCATACATTTCCTACTGGACAGAGCGGCCAGCACAGCACAGTGGTGGTCATAAAGAGCTGCCCAGGCTCTCACTTCACAGAAAAGGACATTTTAATGGGACAAGCAGTTTCAGCCACTGTTCAGTTATTGGATTGACATTTATAGGTATACTATAGACCAGGGGTGCCCAATAGCAGTGTTTTTGAGTATTATATTAAACATTTGACTCTACTCTAAAGTTTGACATAATTTCAGGGTCATCAGCTTTTGTACAATTTTGCCAATGTTTTTATGTATATGTAATAATTATGCATTAGTCTTATGTAGCACTTTTCAAATACACTTTTACAATTTCATGCATTATTCATTCACTATTGAACACATTTAAATTCAGTTGAAAGCATCTGTGACTTAAACAAGTCACATTATCAACAGTTGCCAGTTATTAAAGCCAGTCTCTACAACTACACTTACAAACAGTTTAATGGATAGTTGTTGCAAGGCTGACACAGAGACATCTTTCATAACTAAATGGCACTATTGAGACTACAGTAGATAATCCAACATTTTTAGAGGAAACCCTACATTGTGTTCCTTTAAGATATTTTGGACATAATGTGGTGTAGGAGTATAATGTAACTATATAGCATTAGTTTGTCATGCCTTGTCATACTTTCAGATGTTTACATAATAGCACAGGCCTATGACAGCAGGTGTGTGTCATCAATCATCGCTCAAGATGGCTCAACATACGCCTGGACCAGTGACAGGAAACTCATTACTGCAGCCACATGATATTTTTACATCTAGTTCCTGAGGAAAAATGATAAGCCAAATAATATTTTAATTTAATCTATGTATTAAAATAAGTTTCATTTATCTTCTTTCCCTTTATTTCTGTGATGAGTCATAAGTAATTGAACCTATTTTGCATACCGCTTATATAGTCCTTTTCTAGATGCTTTACAGTTATATTATTCATTCACTCCACAGTCACACTGGTGGTAAACTGTGTTTGTAACCACTGCTGCCCATGGGGACACTGACAGAGGCGTGGCTGCCAGTCTGCGCCCCTCTGACCACCCCAAAACACAATCACATTCATTCGTTGGCAATGGGGGTTAAGTGTCTTGCCCAGGGACACAACGACAATATCGCACGGATGGGGATTCGAACCGGCTAACCTCTGCGCCACTGACATTCAAAATCACTTTCTTTCACAATGTGTAATTTAAAATCACTACTTAAAGCTTGATTAATCCCCCACTTATACATCTTTGGACCAAGAAATTGAGTTAGAGAGTACCCATGATAACACAGGGTGGACATGCAGACTCCACTCATAGTCCCATCATAGAATTTATCAATATAAAAATATGTTTTCCCTATTACATTTATTTCATTTTACATGGATTCAAAACTTTATGAGCAGTCCAACCTCTCTCTGAAGGTCATGGCTCACACTGCTTCAATTCAACCACATTATACTCAACATAAAAAGGCTGTCTGACTCAACTGCCCTCACCTTACAACACCACTCAAGTCCTTTATGTTTTTTTAAAGCTTATTTTTTTATATTTTTATGAGTAGAAGTAGGAGTGGTGGTGTTGAATACTGCACAGTTTGTAAATCAGAGGAGGGTGGCTGTACATAACCCACCGATGCATTGAAGTGTGAAGGTTGAGTAGGTTGATATTCTTAACCTTGACATATTTAAAGATCTTTGTATAATGCGGGGAAAAAGAAAAGTTATACAAATTATTGATCAGGCCTTTCCTTTGTTTCTTGCTTTGGGGAATTCGTCATATTTTTAAATGGTTATATTCACAATATGTATTTTTATCAGTATTGGTCATATATCCAGTTCAATACTGTGAATCAAATAAAAATCTAATAGAAAAGTGTATGGCTTAAGTAGCTCATGACACCATCTTTTTTGCATAAGTTTAAATTTACCATTAGACCTATTTTTGAACCCTGCAAAACCTATACGGAATTGCTTTACTTCATCTGATTATGCTAAACAAAAGAGTGAGATGTACAGACAGTGGTCATCTGTGAACATTGCCACCAAAATGGACAAAGTGTACTAGACTGGCTTACCATTAGTCTGGTCTCTGTAGGCTTTAATTGAATTTCCAGGGGGCGTAACAAATGAGTGCATTGGAATATACTGCTCAACTTGATTAAATTGACAACAGACAGTAAAGATTTGGGGTACATTGCCAATCTCTGATAGTCGTATGCATTCAGACAGAAAAGTTTTGGGGACCTAGACTTTCATTTATTTTAAAATTTATTTTTCTAAAACCAAACCCAGGTAAACATGCGATGAAAAGCCCTACTTCAAATGGCATTGGACTAGAAAAAAGTAGATGCAATTTACCACACAGAATCACAGATATTTCATCAAACAGAATTGCCATGGATTCATTGCATGGCCATAAACCACCACTCGATATTTTGGCACATTCAATCAATCAGAGAAACACAGCTTTGCACAAACCCCGCCCCTTTTATTACATGCTTATGATTGGGGGAAATTGATGGAGTAGAGATATGTTTCCAGAAACAGCCAGGCTCAAAGCGACACATCCCACCATTAATTGTGATGTATTTCTGTGGCATTGCCAGGTGCTGGAGCTTTCATTTAAGATGTTTTTGCCAGATGTGTCCTCTCTGGAAGTCATTGAGAGCCTCCATAAATAGGGTGATGAGAAATGGCCTGTTGCATCATTTAGAGCTGGTCTGGAGGACAATAGAAGTAGCCTACGCAAAAAGATCATGCAACACATAGAAAAAATGTGAAAGTCTGACAGATGCAGCCAGTGTTGGTTGGAAAGCATTATTATGAGCTTGTTTATGGCTGGTTATAAAACAGGTCACACTCTCCCCTGCAGCTGCACATGAGAATCACAGACAGAGAAAGGAGAGGTTAGATTACCTCCAATTTACACACGGACACTCTGCCACACAGACTTGGAAAGGAAAAGAGCTTTGATGTGAGGCGACAGTGCTTTGCTCAAGGGCACTGGAGCCACTGGACACGCTGAGGAGGTACGTGAGATGGTACGAGAGATGAAAGCAGAGCCAGATGCAAATGGAAATTGTGCATGAATTCAGAGTGGACTCCACAAGTGTGACTGTTTTTGTCAGGGCCCTGCAGCTCGGTACTCTGAGGACTTTATGTAATAGCAATTAGAAATAATTATTGGGATTAGCCATGGTCAGATGGAGAAGGCTGTGCCTGCTCTTAGAATAGGGTTTGTTTTTATGACTGTATGCTGGCTGTGGGCAGAAAGGTTTTCATAATAGTGCCTACAGTATATTATATTTAAAGCTTTGGTCAGAGAATATCTGGGATATAATTTGTTTCTTTGCTGGCCCTTTGTGATTGGAGTATCTTTGTCCTATCTAATATGTGTGCAAACATTTTAAAATGATCCTTGATTCTACAACATCAAACAGCAGTGAAAATGAACCTCTTTAGCAGTGACCAAAATGTCCGAGCTAATGACTGTGAGCTGTGTTTGTACATACCACAGCCACTCCATTTGGTGTGTTTGTAGTAAAAACATTGACTAGTATTGGTTACAGAGGACAGGTTGTAGTGTGGTGTAGTGTAAATCATTTACTCCCCTCTGCACACTGGAGCTGACATTTTAATCAGCTTCACCACCAGGTGTCACATTCCCATGTGTCCCATAATGCACTGCACTTCAAGACTGCAATTAACATTTGAAGTCCCTCTGCCCAGGGCACCAGCAACAAGCTCCTCAACAGGTCCCCCTGACTCCGACTGTGCACCGCTGTGTGTGTGCTCTTGTGTGTTCAATTCAATTAGAGATGAGGACAAGTGTTCGATTAGAAGTATTAGAAGTGAGGAATCTGCTGTTTGGCAGGCCTCTGTTTACAGTGGAGTGCTGCCCAGGGACACATCAGTCCAAGCCTTTGGAGACGTGTGGGAACTCTGCCAGATACAAGTCTCATGTGGTCTAAGATATATGACACAGGTATGAGCCACACAGAGAAGCCATGGTGTGATTAGATTTGTGTCAATACAGAGAAAATACAGCACTTCAGGCCTGCTGTAACTAACTGTATGTCAATTCTTTAATCTCACAGTACGCCTCTATAGAGTATTTAGGAGCTGAGAGGGAAGTGAAAGAGAGACAAGCTTGTTCAAATTTACAACCATCTTTGAAGGACAAAAATGTCATTGTTTTCTTTTTAAATGCTTCTTTTTATCATGATGCTATTAAATCTTTCAAAATGCTTTGACATTGAAGTAAGATCAGAAACACCTCAATAATTATATCGGCGGAACGCAATGCGTTCGGCGATATTATGGTTTCATGTCCGTCCGCGTCCGCGCCCGCGTCCGCGTCCGCGTCCGCGTCCGCGTCCGCAGATTGGCCGTGTGAC